>VMDO01021578.1:0-35181 GCA_007922755.1 Pedetes capensis | reverse complement strand
CGCAATATGGAGAAAAAAATTGGCAATATGAGACTGGGGACAAATTGAAAGTGGAAGGGTGGGGAAGATTGGATCCCTGGCAGGCATCTCTTTTATAGCAGACCTCACACAGGTTAGATGCACAGCATGGAGGTGGTAACTATGAAGCCGCAAGGTCCATTCAGGTCACAGAACATGCCTGTTTGGTTTTTCCAAAGTGCTAGTTTCCTGCTGTTAGTAGTTTTTCCCCCTTAATGATTTGCTTCAGGAACACAGATACACCTGTAATATATACAAACACACCCACATTTAGAAAGCTTTCAAGCTGGGGTATAACATACTCGTAAATAACGCATTAGTTACAATGCATTGTAACTGCAAAGGGAGCATACTGCCTTAGTCTCCATTTTGTGTTTCCTCTCATTCAGTACCTTCTCTAAAGGAAATCTGTATGTTTTATCACCACAGGTAGGTGTGTAGATGTCGTCAGATGGGCTGTATTCATTTGACTTGCTCAGCATCATATGTGTGTGATCTGTCTGTGTTGCATGGAACCCTAATTGTTTCATTTTCATTGCTGTAGCAGAGTAACTATGATATTTGATTAGCTTAGATAATCTTGGAGGAAAATGATCGGCTTCATTTCTCCCCTCTAAAGCACAATGTTAGTGTAGGGAGTGGGGCTGTTTCCTAACTGAGGGAGACTCGGTTACCTGGGGGCTACTGAGAAGGGGGAGCCTGCTCTGCTCTTCAGAGCTTGCGCATCAGCTTGGAGGTAAAGCTGTGACAAATCTCCATGCTTTTCCTCTGTGTTTTCCGAAATTTATTTACTTGTTACCAGTGGGAAGTGGGTGATTCTTTAGTTTTTTTTTTTCCTTAGCATACTTTAGAAAAACTAATAAATTTATTGAGTTAAAACTCGGTATAAGTACCATGTAGTGTGCTTTACTGAAATAACCTGTTTTTATTTTCACCCAAACTGATGTTTTATTAACACTTGGGAGAGTGAAGTCTTGGGACAGATGAATATGTCCTTTAAACATGTTACGGCCTTTGGCCTCCATTAACTGTTTATTTTTCTCACGTGTAGGTATGTTATTGATGGTGCCACTGCTCTGTGGTGTGCTGCGGGAGCCGGACACTTTGAAGTGGTTAAACTTCTGGTCAGCCATGGAGCCAACGTAAACCATACCACAGTCACTAACTCAACCCCGCTGCGGGCAGCATGCTTTGACGGCAGACTGGACATCGTGAAATACTTGGTTGAAAATAATGCCAACATCAGCATTGCCAACAAGTATGACAATACCTGCCTGATGATTGCGGCGTACAAGGGACACACTGATGTGGTCAGGTACCTTTTAGAGCAGCGCGCCGATCCCAACGCTAAAGCACACTGTGGAGCCACGGCATTGCACTTCGCAGCCGAAGCTGGGCACATAGATATCGTGAAAGAGCTGATAAAATGGCGGGCTGCCATAGTGGTCAACGGCCACGGGATGACACCGTTGAAGGTGGCTGCTGAAAGCTGTAAAGCCGACGTGGTTGAGCTGTTGCTCTCTCATGCTGATTGTGACCGAAGGAGTCGGATTGAAGCCCTGGAGCTCTTGGGCGCCTCCTTTGCAAACGACCGCGAGAACTACGACATCATGAAGACGTACCACTACTTGTATCTGGCCATGCTGGAGAGGTTTCAGGATGCTGACAACATTCTGGAAAAAGAGGTTCTACCGCCGATCCAGGCATATGGGAACAGGACTGAATGTAGGAACCCTCAGGAACTGGAAGCCATTCGGCAGGACAGAGACGCCCTCCACATGGAAGGCCTTATAGTTCGGGAGCGGATCTTAGGTGCCGACAATATTGATGTTTCCCATCCCATCATTTACAGGGGGGCAGTTTATGCAGACAACATGGAGTTTGAACAGTGCATCAAGTTGTGGCTTCATGCCCTGCACCTCAGGCAGAAGGGTAACAGGAATACGCACAAGGACCTCCTTCGGTTTGCCCAGGTTTTCTCACAGATGATACATTTGAATGAGACTGTGAAGGCGCCAGACATAGAATGTGTTTTGAGATGCAGTGTTTTAGAAATAGAACAGAGTATGAACAGAGTGAAAAATATCTCAGATGCTGATGTCCACAACGCTCTGGACAACTATGAGTGCAACCTCTATACCTTTCTGTACCTGGTGTGCATCTCCACCAAAACACAGTGCAGTGAGGAAGAGCAGTGCAAGATTAACAAGCAGATCTACAACCTGATTCACCTGGGCCCCAGAACCCGGGAAGGTTTCACCTTGCTGCATCTAGCTGTCAACTCCAACACCCCTGTTGACGATTTCCACACCAATGATGTCTGCAGCTTTCCAAACGCACTCGTCACGAAGCTCCTGCTGGACTGTGGTGCGGAGGTGAACGCCGTGGACAACGAGGGAAACAGTGCCCTTCATATTATTGTCCAGTACAACCGGCCCATCAGTGATTTTTTGACCTTGCACTCGATCATCATCAGCCTAGTTGAAGCTGGTGCTCACACTGATATGACAAATAAGCAGAATAAGACTCCGCTAGACAAAAGTACAACTGGGGTATCTGAAATCCTACTTAAAACTCAAATGAAGATGAGTCTCAAGTGCCTGGCTGCCCGAGCAGTTCGGGCTAATGACATTAACTACCAAGACCAGATCCCTAGAACTCTTGAAGAATTTGTTGGATTTCATTAAGTGACTGGATATGTAAAATCGTTTAATGTGGTGCTAAAAAGTAAAGGACTTTAATCACAGACAATAGAATTATGTGTTCATAAATTCTACTTTTCTTCTCCCTACCTTCTTTCAGCCTATCTTTTCTTAGTTCTGTCTTTGATCTTCTTGCCTCATACGCTAATTGATTTCAGACACTTTCAGCAAAGCTGCGTTGTTTAGGTGTAACTGTAAGGCATTTGGATGTTGGTCACTTAACAATTTGTCTTTCTTTTTTTCCTAAGGGAACGAATATAAGATATTTTATGAAATAAGGGACATTTGTGATTTAAAGTTGATGTTTTAAACAGCTGCCTACAAAACTATTTCTGTTAAGCCTGTGTCTGCTTGTTACCCATGCAGCAGTTCTGAGGCGCTCATGAAGAAAAAGAGCTAAAGGAAAAGGAAAAGTAAAGGGAGATCCAGGTGTTCTGCACAGGCCTAGCTGCTGTAGATGGTTTTCACCCTGCCGCTATGTCCATGGGGTGGTACGGCACATTTTAACATCAGGAGGACTTAAAAAATGCAGCTATAGATTAATCTGAAAAAAGTACTTATTTAATAATAGCTATAAATTTATAAAATTAAATCAATTGAAGTCGTTGCATTATGCTGGGTAATCTTAAACCACCTTTTCAGAGGATATTGATGGACTCTTTGCCTTTAGGCCTGAATTTTCAAAGTCTCTGTTTTAATGTAATTTATCTAAATAGCAGCGTTCTGCGTTTCATTCACCTCACAGACGTGTAAAAGTTATGAATGTTTTCTTATGGAACACATTGTCACAGTATAGGTATATACCCCGTTTTTGTCCCCTTCTCCCTGTCTTCTTGTGTTGTATCTCAGAATTCGGAAACTACTTTTCCGGAGGCCATTTATCTGTGCCATCCTGTCAAGGTGATGATGACGGATGAAAAGGAACCAGGATTAAATTTTTTTTTTTTTTTTTTTTTTTTTTTTTTTTTTTTTTTTTTTTTTTTTTTTTTTTTTTTTTTTTTTTTTTTTTTTTTTTTTTTTTTTTTTACTTAGTCCATTATAAGAAGTAGGAAAACCAGTAGTGTGGTGTAGGAAGTTAAGTGTTTTTGATGATGGAAATAATTCTCAATACCACTTGAGAGGTATTTTTGTCAGCTGCACCTTTTTCCATCACTGAGTGTCACACTCTCACAGGCTGTACGGGGGTGTTTATGTTTTTTTGTTTTGGTTTAGCAGCAATGTTTTAACTATCAAACTAAAAGAGTATTCTGTGATTATCTTTTAAGCATCACAGGAAATCAAAGAAAACACCTATTTCTATTGATATTGAAAATGATAATGAAAGTAAAATTAGCTGTATCTATAATTTTCTCTCTAGTGCCAAATGAATGCCTTAGCTACTCATAGTGCATGGTACTGTACGTGAAGACCTGCAGACTTTTTTCTTTTTTAGCGGAAAAGCATTATAATGTACTAACATCAGATATTAAACCTTAGAAAATGTATATGATTTCAATGAATATTTTATGTGTGGATATTGCTTTGTAAAATACAAGAGGAAGGTTGCAGTTGGATCAGTGTAAAACAAAGACCAAGCCAAAATCAGCACCTATGCCCTTAAATAGAGAGACTCCACAAAATTAGATCCTCTGAAGGGTCAAGAGAGGAGAGTTTAAAAGCTGCTTTCTCCAAGGATGCAAGATATAGTTCTACTTTATGTATTGTCTTGCTTCAGTTTGGAGTGTTTTGATGGTAAATTCTATCATGGTATTACATTTCTATTTTCCTAATTTGGGATTTTACAAGGAAGGTTTTTAGGATGGCTTAAAGGGAAATATTGGAAAACTCCCTGATTTGGAAATTACTGAACTTGATCCTCCTGGTGTGAATCAAGGAAATATGATAACTTCTCTTGGCAACTCTCTGGCCTGAAAGAGAAAATGTACTTCCTTAAGGTGAGCGAGTCAGGGCTTTTCCAAGGCTCAGATCAGACCCTTTACTTTTCAGACTGCAAAGCCTTTGTGCTAACAGTCTGAGGAATAACTGTGCTACTAGGTATTCAGTTGGTTCCATTTTTAATATATATGATTTTTAAACACCAAACCTAAAATACCCGAAAACGTTGCATGTTTTAAAAACATGTCCTCCCCATCACCCTGGACGAGCACTATTTTAGACATTACTCCCTTATAAAAGAATAATTATGTGTACATAATCAAAGATCAAAATTTAATGGCAGTTTTTGAGAAGGGAAACAATGCTGGAGAAAGTAAACTGTTAATCGAAAAGCTGACAAAGTTGGAGAAAGAATTTGAAGACAGCAGAATGAACTGTGCTAATGGTAACTAGATTTATTTTTTTTTAACTAAAGTAGTACATTGTGTGCTATCTTGCTGAGGATCTAATTCCGCCGTGTAATGTCAATCCAATAGTGCATTGTGAAATACCTGTATGAAACCATTCTTGAAACAAGACCCATACGGCTATTTTTTACATTTGTTTTTGGCAGGATTATTTTTTAAATGTGTTTAGCCAAATCATTCATAAACTTAATTTTTTAAAGGAAAATAGGTAAAAAAAGGTGATCTCTATATCTCAGCTTACTAGGGTGTCTTCATTTTGCAGCCACTTTTGTCATTTGATGTTTCTTATTGGTAGAATTAGGCTTTGAATTAAAACTTCCTTTGGTAGCATTACAGATTCTCTGAAAACTTCTCTGTCCTGCCTAAGAATTGTCATATAAATCTGGATCAGCCAGAGGCTCAGGAGGATGTTTTCATTTGCAAGTCATGTGAAACTTAAGTGGGTTTTCCATTTTTAATACAGTTGGTGAAACAGAACTCTTGAGTTTCAATAAGTGTTTAACTCAAGGAATGGACAGGAAATCCATCCCTTCATTTGATAAAGAAGGGGAAACATTTTTATATAGTAAGAACTGACTCTGACAACATCTTTTTTCTGTCCACCCTGGTTTGCTCTCATGGCCCAACTATCTTAAAGTTCTTTGCTGTGGGAACTTTAAACAAACAGACTAAAAATAGGACCACCTGCAAGCTCTGATCTTGCTTGTTTCTGAGAAGGGTTTTATTTCATTATACGCATTGTTGGTTGAGGACTTAGGTATAGATAGTATTGTTTGAGGCAAAATATGATTTGGGAGCAGTAGCTACCTAAATGGGCTGGGATTTAGCTCACTTGGTAGAGCGCCGCTCTGCAGTCTTTGAGGTCCAGAGATCGATTCTGAGCATTGCAAAAATGGGAGAAGGACGTGGCATTCCACTCCTGAAGCAACCTTGAAACAGCCATTGAAAACCCTATAAGGGTTGCTATGAGTCAGACACGATTCAACGGCACCTGACAACAACAAGCTACCTAAATGCCAACATTGTATTTGACAGGTGTTTCTGAAAATGAAAACTTCTAGGGATCCCCCCCTCAGTGGTTTCCACTATAGTTGAGGCAGCTACTCTGAATAAAACTAGTTTGGATAATTCAGGTAGAAGAATTTCCTTGTTTTGGAATGGGGTGGCCTGAGGAGCGAGATGTTGGACCTTGGATTACAGTTTAGAAGCAGCCGGAGGTTGACCTAGTGAGTAGATGGATAAAGGCCTTGTTTTTATGGTAGATTTTGTGTAAAAATTGGAACCGTTCCTTTTCAGCCAGCCAGGTGTGTCAGTGTACAGACCAGTATTGTTTTTCTGATTATACTGTAACACGAAAAGGGGTGAAAGGAAACAGAGCTCTGCCTTTTGCTCTATGAAAAGATTTCAGTGCAGAAGGTTTTGGATTGTGTTCGTTCCTGTCCTGAAGATGCACAGCCCTGTTCTGGATATCATCTCCTCAAAGTAGAAAGCTCCTCCTCCTGCGTGCCACATCGCAGGGCTTCCTCAGACGTTTCTGGCAGACCTGCCAAAACCTTTAGACAGGCTGGGTTGTACAGCATCCTTTCCCCCAAATGATGGGATCCGAAACAGATACTCTACTGATGATGGTGGTATATTAATTTTTAAAAACTGTAAAGTAAATGTGGTCCCTTGTCCTAGGTTTGTGGTTTGTTCCCTTGTGTTAATGTGTAGGGAAGGGATAGTGACTTGATGGTTATGGGGAGTGTGCCTCAATGTGTGTGCAGGGGAGACTGTTGCTAAGTTATTAACAGCTTTTCATTTAGGGGTGAGTCATGTGATGAACAGCCTAAACAGAACGACGGAGGGGCAAAGATGCAAGCTCGCCACTGAGGAAGCAAACAGGTTTTGTATCTATTTTTCATCAGGTGTTGTAAAACTTGTGCATGGCTTTTTGTTGTTGTTGCTTAGTAATTAATAGAGGAAAAAGATGAAGAAAAAACTCCTCAGCTTTCTTAACCAGTCTTTTCAGAGGTACATAGTTGGGGAGTAAAATCATACTGGCCTAACCTTTTGAAAAGATCCGGTCCTTTACAATACCCCATCCTGGAACCCTCCGTGCAAGGGACCCATGCTGTTGTATTCTAGTAATTCACTGTGATTTATAACAAAGCAGTGATGTCATTCTGCTGTGTACTTTTGTCAAACCATTTATGTGACTTTAATAAACATAGTAACCTTGCTGACTGCACCAGAGGTCTGTTAGTGATTTGTATATTGCATGATATTTTCTATATGAGTTTGACATGTAGAATCATTTTTAATTTCATGGCAATTGACAGTCCTAATAGCTCAGCTAATTTGAAACTAACAATCTTGCTGTGTAAAAGGAAAAACGGTGTTCGTGTTTAGTAAATGTTTGAAAAAACTACCTTGAAGTTTGTGTCTTTATTGTTCCATGTGAGAAAATCTTTTGTTGAGTTCATTTAAAAAAGTTGTTGAAGTTATACATGTGCATGGGAAAAAACTCATACCAAAAGTTCCAATAGTTAAAAGGTTCCTTTCCTTTATCTCCCCACTTCCCACGTGGACTCTGCAAAGGCAGTCATTAATAGATTTTTGAGTAGCTTCCTGTAATTTTTCTGTGCATATATATATAATATATAAAATTTCTTCTGGTTTAAAAATGCAAATGAACTCTTTCTTTTCTATTTATCAGACCAAGCATTTTTCATTTCCATACGTATAGATTTTTTTGCAAAGTGGAAGTTTTATTTAGAGCAATGAAGAGTGTAAGGGACGAGGAAAAAGAAGAAAAGGTAACAAGAACAGAGCCCCTGGAAGCTGGGAGGGGCGGTCTGTGGAGAGAGCTGGGGAACCCTCTGTATGTAAACGTCACAGCATTTAATTCTGTGTATAGACTTGAAATTTATTTAACTAGATCCTGTTGATAGGCTTTTAGGTTTTCAGTCTTTGCTGTAATAAACACCCTTATGTGCAATATTCATTTAACAAATCCATTCCTAGAACTAGAACTTCCGGTTTTTAATGGCCATGTATATAACAATTTTTTTTTGTATTTAAAATCTTGACAGGTTATCAAATTGGCATCCATCTCCCTGTGCCTTTATTGATGTCAGGTATTACTTCATCATTTAGTTTTTGCCAGGGTGATTAATGATAAAAAGTATTTTGTGGTTTAGATTTATATTCCTTTATTGTGAATGAGGTTGAACACTTTCATACATTTATTGACCATTTATATTTCCTTTGTATTTGGCTTGTGATCTTTTTCCTACTGTTTATTAGAAATTCTGTGGACGTCGAAAATTTTCTTTGGTTTCTTAACAATTTTTTTTACTTCAAATGTGGCCGTTTTTGTATTAGAAGTTTACATTTTTATGTAGTCATTGATCATTTTTTAATGCATTCTGAGTTTTGTACACTCCTTGTCTAGGTTATCTTCAAGACCATAACATCTTTTTTACCTATATTTTCTCTAGTTCGAAAGTGAGAAACTTCTATGGCTTCTCTTTCCTCCTCCTCTTTGGTTTAAATTTTTGACCTGCCAGGACTTTATCTTGATATAATTATCCAGCTAGCCGAGGAGGTCTTAAATTTGCCATCAATTTGAATTATAAAATAAATTCCCATAGTGTAGTTGAATCTTTTTCTGGATTCTCTATTTTGTTCTGTTGATCTACAAGTGTGGTGAAGGTCTGATATTATTATCTGGGTTCAAGTACTGGCTCTATGATTATTATTTTTAGCTCTGTGACCTTGGGTAGGTTGGTTTTCTGTCTGAGTCTCTGTTTCTGTAAATCAGGACAATAATATAATCTAACTTGGATTGTGATGAGCAAATGAGGTAATTGAAATGCTTAGCGTACTGCCTGACATATATTGAAGTGCCTGGCAAGTGGGAAGTATTCTTATTTGGGCTAGTATTTCTTTACTTCTTCATTTGTCCTTTTTTTGTGGGGGATGGGGATTTATGTATACTTTTTATTATTGTATGTTTATTTTCCCAGATGAACTTTTGGGGGATTTTTACTATGTGCTCTCAGATTGTTTTGTTTAGGATTGAGTTAATAGATTAATTTAGGGAAACTTGACATCGCCACAGCTGAGTCCACTTTCCCTGTTTTGTTTTGTTTTGAAACAGGGCCTCACTATGTAGCCTCCTCTGACTTTGAACTCACAGTCCTGCATCAGCTTCCTGCGTGCTGGGATTCCAGGCTGCACTGTCACGCTCTGCCCAATTCTGAGCCTTTCAGTTATCCTTATAGTCATCTCTTTTATGTCTTTTTGTTTGGAGGTTTATAAAGTGTTTTTATTTTTATTATTTATTTATGTATTTATTGTTTAAGAAAAGGTCTTACAGATTTATCTTTAGGTTTGTTTATGTTGTTAAATATAGTTCTTAAATTTTTTTTTTTTTTTTTATAGTTACTGCTTCTGGATGTTCCAGAGATCACTAAGTCATCGTTTTCAGGTAGTAACAATTTTTGTCCTCTCATTTCCGTTGTACAGACCTCACTTCTTTTTCCTAATTACAATGGTCAGAATTGCCAGGCGAGAACTCGGTGGTGGGTGGTATTGGACCAAAGCCTTGGCACATGTTTGTTTTCAAATTTAGATTTGGGGTAGCTATTCTAGTTCATTTATAGGGGTCGGGAAAGCCATTTACTGCAACCCTGTCATTTTATAATTGAGGGTACAGGCCCAGAAAGAAGTGACTTGTCTATCCAAGGTCACACAAGGACCGAGTCAGCTGGGACCCGCAGGACAGGACTCTTTCACTGTTAAGCTTCCGCGGCAGAGAAGCTCACCTGGCCATCTCTGCCGGGCCTGCTGCCTGGCTGCCCCTCCCTGCTGGACACAGAATCATGCAGTCAAGTTTGAGAATGTGTTTTTTCTGTTTCAAGCAGTGTCTGCTGTATTAAAGCACTATGAGCAGACTACAGGGGCTGCAGGCATGGCCCAGAAAACGGGGTGTAAGAGCTGCAGACTTCAGTGCTTCATAAATCGAAGGGCGAGCGGGGACAAAACTACCTGTCCAGCTTTGCCTGTGCTTCTGAAATTTGGTGTGCTCATCTCGTCAGACAGGAGGACTGGGTTTTTTTTTTTTTCTGCCTCAACTAGTGGGAGCCAACTTTTGGTGAGCAGTGTTATTAAGCACTTCCAGTGCCGGGCACTGTGCTAGGAATGTGCCATCGATGAGCTTGTCATCCAGCTGGGTGACTCTGAAATCTGATTTTTTTTTTCCCTCAAATTTTTATTTGCCAAATAAAAAAATAACGATTTTTAAAATTCTGACTTGGGCCATCTCCTGAAAACACTTGAGTCGCTGCTTGTTTTTTTCAGTGCGGCACCAGAGAAAGAAGAAGAAAGAACATGTAAGAGCGATGACAAAAGATGACGTCTGTAATTATTTCCTGCTCATACCCTATTGAGCCTGGTGGGTTTGCTAGGCACAATGTAGCCTATGTCTTACGGAAAAAATTTGGAACCCACATATCAGGCTTCTAACCGTCCTCTCCCTAAAGCAGCAAAACTCCTTTGTCCCTGTTGCGGTTTCTGTTTTGGAACATGCTGTTCTGCTTCAGGGTGCTGTCAGAGCTGATAGAGTAGGTTGACCCGAGAATCCTCTGCAGGTCTTATTATCGTCAGTAGGCTCGGCTGTCTGTGCCGAGAGCTGTCTTCAGAGCCTGCTGCCCAGCTGCCCTCCCTGTCAGTGGCAGGTGTGCCCAGCTCCTCTCCGGCATCGAGGCCCGCACACATCGCTGCCTGGAGCCTGGGTGTCACTGCATCTTTTCCCAGACTCCAGGCGAGGGGCGAGTGAACCTGAGTGGCTTCGAGCCAGCATGGCTCCCGGTGTTCACCGGAAAAGGCCCCTGTGCTCGTCCCTCAGTTCTTCATTTCGTCCCTCAGTTCTTCATTTCGCAGTCTGTGTTGAGCTAACCTCTCAGCATGAGTCGCCTGGAGAAGTTTGAAGCAAGCAGCAGGGATTCCCCGGCCCCTCCCGGCGGGTTAGACCTGAATCCTAGGGGCCAGGGCCCTTGTGTCTGCATCTTGCTCCCTCTAAAACCACCCGTGTGCCCTGCTGGGCACTCTTAGGCCGGCCCTGGCTGCTCCTCCCTCAGAGTCAGCAGACTCGGGGAAAGGAGAGCTGCTGAGTTCCTCCACCTTCTGGCCCATTGGTCGGTCTTGGGCAGGCCAGGCAGGTGACAGGACTGCAGTCCTGGAGGTGAGGCTGCTGCCCCGACACAGGCCGGAGGTGGTGATTTAGTGGCAGTTTGGCCTGCGGCGTGGCCCCACGTGGCTGTTTTGAAGAACGTGAATGCCAACGTCCACAGATCGGCCTTTCCGTGAGAGCCCTGAGACCTGACGGTGTGTGGGAGACGGGGCCCTTGGAAGTGTGGGTTCGTAGGTTCTCTGTGGCCGGGGCACGCCGTTCAGAAAGGCGGCGCTTGCTGTGAAGCGGGAGGCAGGTCTTCCTGGCGTGGGTGTGCAGGCTTTGGCTTCACCGTCTTCACCCTTCGCCCTCAGCCCTTGTGAGGCTGGCGAGCCCGGCAGCCCGTGGGGAGACAGCACTCCTGGATCTACTGGGGTTCTGTGGGGGAGCCAGGGCCCTCTCTTTACTTCCTCATTTTGAGTGTCCTCAGCTATGGGGAAGTAGGACAAATGCTTTCTCAGCTACTTGTTGGGATTCCAGGAGGGAATGACACAAGGCCAGCGGAGACCCCGTGGTTCCAGAGCAGCCGGGGCGTAAGGAACAAACTCTCAGTCGGTGCAGGAGAGTCAGCGCCAAAACGGGCCTGGAGGCCTGAGAGGGAGAGCTGGCGGGAAAGGGCAGAGGTGACAGTGACGCACTGGGGTCAACCGTCCGCCTGGCCAGACGTGGGGTGAGTGACCTTGGGAGGGAGGGAGGGGAGCTGTGCGTCACCCCCAGGCTGCTCCGCACACGGTGGACACGTCTGTCCCCAACATGTGGGCACAGTGGGTAGGAAGCAGGGCGCCTCCCGCCGCCTCTCCCGAGTGGGGCTCTCTGGGACGCGCTCTGTCCACAGAATGGGACGTCACGGCCTTGGTTGTACTTTAACATTTTGTTTTTAATTTCTTAAAAATATTGACGACAGTAAAGGTCGTGCCACGCACGGGGGGCGGGGGACAGAGGCTGTTGATGTGTCCCCCTTTCATTTCTACCTCAGAAAAAAAGGTTAAGGCATAAATTACTCAGCTGGGCACCCCGCCTGCCCCTGGTCCTTGGGGTGCCACCGTTGGTTGGATCCCTTGTCCTGTGGGCTGGCTGACGAGGCTGCACAGGCTCCGCAGGTCCTCGGGTGGGCTTCATCCGGTGCCACGCCCCGCAGCACTCTCTCCTGGGCAGGTGGGGTGGGGAGGGTGTGTGTGTGCAGGCCGGTGCGGGGAGGGGTGCTTCCCTCCTCAGCCAGGCGCCAGGGGCAGGCTGCAGCTGGGAGAAGTGGGAACGCGGAGCGCACGGGGCCGCATCTTCCGAGTGCTCCGTGAGGTACTGAGGAACAAGAGCAGCCCAGGGGCATGGGATGACGGGGGCATGGGTGGCGGTCCGTGGGACACAGTGGCGAGCCTGGCAGCCTCCTCATCTCAGCACCCTCCTGCCCGGCTGGCACATGCCCAGCCTGCAGCTGTCGCCTTTAAGCCGCAGGGCTTGGCCACACTTGCAGGGAGCCTTGGGGCCCAGCTGTGAGGAAGGGGTGGGCGTGACCTGAGCTCTGACCTGCTGTGCCCTGGGGCCCTGGACCGAGGCCTGAGGCAGTGGGTGGTATGTGCAGGCCTCCTCCCTGGGTGCCTCGGAGGTGGGCATGACCGCGAATTCCTAGCACCTTAGAGGCTGGGCAGCAAGAGGCCCCCACGGAGCCTGGGCGGGCCCTGGCGGGTGTCCCTGTAAATCCCTAGGGATCCGTACTGAAGTGTCCCAGCCTCCCGGTAGGGCGGCTCCTCTGGACCCTGGCTTGAGGTCCATCCCAGAGGGAGCGGCACCATCACTTGGAGATGAGGTCACGTGGAAAGCCAGCTGGCACCCTCTGTGCTGCGGCTCCGTGGGCCTCAGGCTTGGGCCGCACGCTGCCCGCGCTGGTGTCCGGCCCCCATTGACGCGAAGCTTCCTCGCGGCCTCACTCCAGCGCCTTAGGGGTGGGGTCTAGGCCAGGCTGCCTCTTGCGCTTGGCACTTTTAAAGAAGCCGAGCTGTGAGGAGACAGAGGGGATGTCTCAGAGACAGGCTCCGTGGCCGTGGCCTCCGGCTATCCCTCCACTGGCCCTCCTGGGGCTTCCTCCCGCCTTGGGCCTCTCTCGAGTGCTCCAGCCCACCCTGAGCACCATACCCCCACCCCAGAACGCTCTCTCTGCATTGGAGCCAAATGGAGCGCTGGGCAGGGAACAAGATGCCAAGATAGCTCCCACAATCTAGCTGTGTGACCATACCCCAGTTAACATCCCTCTCTGGGCCTCCTTCACCATCTATAACAGAAGGAGAAGACCTGAGTTTTTAACCAGAGTAGAGACAGAGAGGGGCTTTGGTGGGTTTGTTGCAGGCTGACGTGGTTGGAATTCAGTGCAGCTGTGTATACCTAAAGCTTTTTTTTTCTGACAAGAGGAACTCTTTTTCTTTTTTATTGAGTTCTCGAAGGGTCCCCACACAAGCGTGGTGGCCATAGCATTCATGTCCTCTGCTGGCCTTGGTCAACCTGCCTGCCATGGGAAAGGCTGGGCTGGGGGCATCAGGCAAGCTGTGGACGGAGGCTGGGTGTGTGGCAGCTTCCACAGGCAGGGGAGTGCCAGCGGGCCATGCAGCTGGGATGCAGCCCAGCGCCCACCTGCGGCGGCCTCACCTTCCACAGCGCCAGGACCAGCAAGGCCAGCAGCAGGAGGCCCCCCAGCGTGCTGCCCACGATGATCCAGGTGGGGATGTGCGAGTCTTCCTGCTTAGAGATCTCGAACGTGATCTGCACGGGAGGCGTGGGCAGGGCAGCAGGGTCACCGTGGGGCCGGGGTGGCAGCTGGGGCAGGGCAGGAGGCAGGGCATGGGGTGCGAGGGTTGCAGAGCTTCCTCGGGGAGAAGCCAGGGAGAGAGGGAGGCCCCGCCGGCCCAGTGGACAACTGCATCGGTGACCAGGTGGTGCTGCCCGTGAGTCTTTTTTTTTTTTTTTTTGCGGTACTGGGGTTGAACCCAGGGCCTCGCGCCTGCATGCTCTGCAAGTGCTGCACCACTGAGCTGCGCCCCCAGCCCATTTTTTTAACTTTTTGAGACAGGGTCTCGCTAAGTTATGCAGACTGCCTCTGGTCTCGAACTTGTGATCTTCCTGCCTCCGCCTCCTGAGCTGCTGGGATGACAGGCGTGCGCCACCGCGCCCGGCTCTGCCCCTGAGACTCTGCCTCTGGCCCTGGCCCCCTGCTCGCCCTGGCTTGTCCTCCTCGGACCTCCCCAGCGTCCCAGTGTCCCAGGTGCCCTTCCTGCACCTTTTCCTTTCCGGCACCTGCACCTGGGGGCTCCGGGTCCATGTGGGAGACCAGCAGACCTGGAGCCTGGGCCTCCCCCACCTTAGGGGCTCAGGAAGCTGCTTCAATTGCTTTTAAACTTCGGGGAAAAAAGCTGAAGGTAACCCTGGTGGATTATGTCCATCCCCTTTATACCAACGGACTGTAAACAAGATCTTGAACTTTTGTTTCACTTGAGGAAAGGTCCCCAAAGGTGACAGTGGCTACGGCAGTGGGGGTCATAAAGCAGCCCTGGTGACCTCGCTCTGTGCAGTGGCTTTAACTGGACTCGACGACCTCGCTCTCACTCCTGACTCCTACCTGGAGTCGCTGCTGGGTTCCTGACATTTCCAACTGTCTACTGGCCTGCCTGGCCACTTAAACTCAGGCCCTGCACCAAACTCCCGAACCCCTTCCTCACCCCCAAACCTGTTCCTTCCACATCTTCTGAGCAGCTGGCAGCGCTGCCCTTGCTGTTGTGTCTGTGACACTTACTCCTACCCCCCTGAGGGCTCCAGCGGCTCCTCCCACCTCCTGGCCAGCTCCCAGGCCTAGGAGCACCCTTATCTCCCCCTGGGGTCTGCAGCACGGCCTGGGCCTCGCCCCTGCGACCGGTCCTCAGCTTGCAGCTCAAGGGACACCTTCACCCGGAGGGCGCCCTCCTCTGGGCTCCGCGAATGTCGGCGCCACCACTGCGGTGGTGGGGGTAGCTGCTCCTTCTGCCTGACCCCACACGGCCTCAACTTCCACGTCTGAAACACGGGGCGCTGCCGCGTGCCTCTGGGAGTTGTGAGGAGCCCGCAAGTTCCCATGTGGCGTCTGCCATGGTGCCTGGCACCTGGAGGCTGGACCCTCTGCTGCCTCTCCAGCCCCTGCGGATCCTGCACAGAGCCCGGCACTAGGGGGCTAACGTAGGGGGTGCTGGATTTCCTGGTGTGATGCCACCCTATTTTGGAAGATGGGGTGGGGGGAGAAGAATTCACCTCAAAGGTACCCAAATATGGGTAGAGGGGCAGTCTGGGGGCGTGCTGTCTGGCCCCCACCCCTCAGGTGCTTGGGAAACCCCGAGTATCCTTCAAGATTCGGCTCAAAGGCTGTGCCCAGAGAGCTCTCCCTGGCCATCCTTTCTCTCGCCCCAGGTCGCCTGTGTCCGCCATCCAGGCTGCACCCACGCTCCGCGACGACTGTTCTCCTTCCTCCTCAGTGGGCTCTGAACCCCCACAAATGCCGACTAAATGATGGAATAGATACAGGAGGCGGCTAGGCGGGCGCCCGCTTCCACACGGCGGTGACCACAGGGCCCAGGCAGCGGGGATGGCGGCCCCTCGGTTTCCTTGGCTCCCCACCCCTCCGCAGGTGGCTGCCCTGCCTCGCTCACCCCACCTGACGGCTGACATTTTTCGCGTTCTTTGGTCAGGAGCCGGCTTCCTGATCTTGTCCCACCTACTCTCCAGCATCTCCAGTCTCCAGGCCGGGCGGCACCTGGAGCTCAGGTCGGCCCGACCAGGACGCGGCCAGCTGGGGGCAGCAGAGCCCCATGCCCGGCTTCTCAGTTCGCCACAGCTTCCTGAGGTCCCTGGGGAGGGTCTTCCTCCCCCAGCCTCGCCCCGTTCCTGGACCCGATTTGAGCCCATGAAATCTGAAACTGTTTTTGCCCCAGGCCTAAGACGTCTCGCACGGAATGCGGTTCACAGCGTCACAGCGCACGTGTGGCGCCAGGCCACCTGCACTGTAAACGTGGGCTCAGGAGGAGAGCAAGGGACGCCCCTTCGAGGCCGCTGGCCTGCGGTGACAGCCGGCCCTGCACAGCGGCCAGTGACAGCCCCCCCCACCCCCGCCGGGCACACAGGCGTGGGTGCCAGACTCAGTCTCTAGTGTAAAATCCTAGGCACCCCAAGAGGCGATCAGGGGCCCAGCACCCCCACTGCACAGTGAATGCCTGCTTTGCTCCCCACGCTCTGAAGGCCGGTTCCCTCCGCCTTTCCTCCCTCCGCAGCTTGCCTGTCCTGCAGCTGCTAGAACACTGGGCAGGGGCTGTGGGAGAACCTTTAGGGTGGGCAGCCCCTTACCGTGCCTACTGGGCCCCCGGGCTCACCTGGCGGCTGGGATCCTCCTCGCGGAAGATGAAGGGGCTGTGGAACTGTCGCTGCAAAGCCGCGCCAACCGTGATCTTCATGGACCTGTACTTGAGCTGGACAACCCAGGCCCCGTCAGGGCTGGCTCGGGAAACTTCTCTTCCTGCCTCTCCCCAGGCGGCCCCCGATGGGAGATTCCCAGGGCCACCCCCTCTCTTTTCTTCCTTCCAGCTCCACGGGGGCAGGGGGACAGGGGCTCCGCTTACTGCTTTTAGGGACCTCAGCCAAAGGTTTCCCAGCAAGTAGAAACTGACTTCCTGGTTGGGGGCCAGCCTCACGTTGCAGTTGATAGAGACGACGTCAGAGTTGCTGTGATTCTGGAAGAGAAGGTGGGTCTAGCGGTGAGAGGCGGCTGCAGGGGCCGGGGAGGCAGCTTGCCTGCCTGTGAACTAGAACGTGAGCAGGAGCTTGGGCCACTAGAGAGGTGTCTCGGCCCCGCTGCTCGGCCAACTGGGGTTTTGTTTCTAGGGGAGGGAAGTGAGCAGAGGAGAGGGAGAAAGAGAGGTGTGGGACACAGCGTAGGCTGCCACGGGGTGACTGTAGGCAAACTGAGGATGGCGTATCTGATACTCCGTTTGAAGCTGGGCACAAAGACCAGGTGGGGTGGATTCCAGGAACAGAACTTTGGCTCTACACTAAGGAATCTATGTGTCATTAACATATAGACATACTAAAAGGAAAAGTAATACGATCATTGCAACAGATGCAGAAAAGGTATTTGAGGAAATCCGACCTCTGTTCATGACACAAACTCCCAGGGAGCTTCCTGAATCTGACTGAAGGACACACACACACACACACACACACACACACACACACACGCACAAACACACAGAACAAGTATCATATTCCTTTAAAATTAAGAGCAAAACAATTCTTACAGTCCTACCATGGCTTCTGTTTCCACTGCCAGAGTAATATGACAAGAAAAACAATTCATAAGGACTGAATGGAGAAACTAACATGGATGGAAAACCCCAGCAAATCCTCAAGCAATTACTTATGTGCTTGACTCGCTTCCCATCCTGACCTGCCACAAGCCAAAGTGCAAGACACTCAAAAAGGGCTTTATGTGGAGTACGTTTAGGGGAAATCAAACTAAACCAGCTGAGATTTTTTTTCTGGGTAAGGAACAGGGAGGGCACAGTGAGAAACTGGTGTTTGGAGGCAGAGGCATCCCCAAGAAGGGACACCTGGAATCTAGCAGACACCCTGGGGGGCTCTGGGAGGTGGAGCTGAGCTGCCTTCATCCTGGAGCGGGAGGCCCAGCTGATGGGGTCAGAGGTCCACGGCACAAGCCATGCGTGTTCTGGCCCCTGCCGTTCTGGGTCCTGCCAGCTCTTCTGCCCATGTGCCAGGCACTGGCTCTGTGGGTCTCTCTGCCCTTCACCCCTGAGGCAGGGCTCGCACAGGGCAAGAAGCGTGATCCCTTGGCTACCTCTTCATCCCAAAGCTAGGCGCGGCTAGGAGCTCAGGAAGAGCCCCTGTTCTGTTTCCCCTCTCTCATTCCCTGTCTCCCTCCCTTTCCCCATTGAGATGGGGTCTCTTTATACTGTCCAGGCCAGTCTCAGACTCAGTGGGCTCTGGTGATCCTCCTGCCTCAGCCTTCACTGCACCTGACTGAATAATTCGTGGTGACCAGACTGGCCAGGAGAGGTACAGCCCTGGGGTGGGGCGTCACTCTGACCGCGTCCCTGTGGCTCTGAGTTCAGGATACTCACCAGCTGTGGGGCGCGACTCAGGTCTTCCTCGGTGGGGGCTGGCCGGTACTCAGTGCTGTTCCCCCAGATGTTACAGGACGTGTTTACCTGCACGGGGGGAGCACGCGCGCGTGCACACACTGAGCTGCTGCCTAGCTCTGCCGGACTCAGCCTCCCGCGGGCGCTGCCGCCCCTCCTCTGCCCAGAGAGGCCCAGTGTCCTGGTCCCAGAAGAGCAGAGCTGGGCTCTGGGACAGGGGACCACACCTGGGGCTATGCCTGTCTCTTGGTCCCCTCCCCGAGGCGGCCCCAGGCGCACGGCTACCTGGTCGGTGAGGAAGTCCCTCAGCATCAGCAGGCGGTTGCCGCCCCTGGTGGCTATGGGAACGCTGATCTTCATCAGCACCCCGTGGACGGGGAAGAAGCCGAGGTTCTGCACCTGTGGCCGGAGAGGGGTGGTCAGCACACTGGCAGCGGGTGAGGGTGGGGGACAGGGAGGCCTGCCTTGGCCAGCCAGCCCCAGAGCGCTGCCTCAGCCAGCCTGGGGACAGACGTGCCCAGCCACAGTTCGGGAGAGCACTGACGGGGTCAGCCTCCGGGAGGCTGGGACGTGCCAGTGGGGCCCTGGGCCTGGACAGCAGGGCCACTTCCACCTTCAGTTCCTCTTGGTTTGGGAGGATTTTGTGGAGGCCAGGAATGGAGATAGCGGCAGCCACCGGTGCATGGAGAAAGCGTCCCTAACTAGCGGAGGACATCAGTATGAGTGAACTGGGGTGTAGCTCAGTTGGTAGAGCGCCACCCTGCAATCTCGGAAGCCTTGGGTTTGATCCCTATCACTGCGAGAACGGGAGAAGGAGGTGGCACCCCACTCTGGAAACAATCCCGAAACAACCAGCCGTCCGAAGCCCTCTGAACAGCAGAGAAGCACTGGCCTAGTGCTGGGCATGGCAGCGTCACGGAGAGTTTCCTTCTGTTGTACATAGGGTCACTATGAGGTGGACCTGACTCGACATCAGTGGGAGTGTGACACAGTCCGCGTTCTGGCCACAACACATGCTGTGCCAGAGCAGCAATGATTCCAAGTTCCGCTTTGGGGTCAGAGGGACCAGGAATACTGCCCTGGGCTGCCACTATGGGTGAACCAGGTGGCCTCAGGCAGGCTACTAAGCTTCTCTTGGAGAGCCATGTGGGGCCCTGCAGGTCGGACTGCAGCTGTCAGCCTGCCCCCCAGGCCTCGCACAGCTACAGGAATTGAGTCACTCATTTTAGGGTGAGGAAGAGCCCGGGGTCTACCATAGCAGACAGTTACGTGGCTTCCAAATTCGCCTTCTCCCTCCTCTCATAACACAAGACAAAAGAGTCAGCCTTCCCAGCTTCTCTCGCAGCTAAGTCACAGTGCTCTGGGCACTGAGAGGTAACTGCAAGGGCGAGGAACCGCCGTGGAGGTTCCTTAAGAGGGAGAGGGCGTGGTTTTCTCCTCATCCTCCTTCTTGCTGCCAGGAATGAGAACATGATGGCTGGAGCTGCAGCCGCCTTGACGGCAAGGTGAATTTGAAGCTGATCACCTCATGCCTGGAATGCAGCTGGGTCCCCGGTCTACTGATCCTGGATGACCCTGTGAAGCTGCCCGCTCTACCCTTCTGTGGGTCAGTGTAAACCCTGGTGGGTTTAAACCACTGCTTTTTATATTTTTTTCAGTACTGGGGGTTGAACGTAGGGTTTCATGTGTGCTAGGCAAATGCTCTACCACTAAGCTGTTCCCTTGCCCTTATTTTTTTACTTTAATTCGAGCCAGGGTAGCAAGGCACAGTGGTGCATGCCTGTAATCCCAGGCACTCAGGAGGCAGAGGCAGCCTGTGTAACTTAGCAAGACCCTGTTTCAGTTTAAAAAATAAAAAGGGATTCAAGGTACAGCTCAGTGGCAGAGCACTTGCAAAGCATGGGTGAGGCCCCAGGGTCAGCCACTCAGTATGCAAAAAAAAAAAAAGTATTGAGACAATTTGCACAGGCTGCCTTTGGTCTTGAACCTGCAATCCTCTTGCCTCAGTCTCCCTAGTCACTGGAATTACAGGTGTATATCATGGTACACGGCTGGTTTTTAAAATGTGTTACAAATTTTATGTGGCCACACCTAATCTTCACCAACATTTCCTCCCAAGTCCAGCTTGGTTGTTTTTCAGATAAGGATGAAAAAACCCAGAGAGGGAAAGTAATTTGCCAAAAGTCACACAGTGAGATCAGCCTGGCAAGGCTGGACGCTGGGCCCTGGCGATGCTTCCAGATTCCCCCCCTCCAAATGGGGGTCCCCAGCCCCTGCCCTTCACTCTCTGCCCGGCTGCCCGCAGCCCTTACTTTGAACACACAGGTGAAGGGAGGCCCGATGCCATCATATCGCTCCAGGGAGCTGTTGGCCTTGACCTCGTAGTGGCTCAGGCTGCTGCTCCTGCAGACACAGAGAGCGGGGCTGCCTGAGCACAGTCACCCATGCCCACGGGGGTGAACGGCTGGAGAGGGAGGAGGCCGGGTCCTCTCAGTGTCCACCAGTGGCCTTGCCCAGGGAAGGATCCTGAAGTGAAGCAGGAATGGGGGCTGCGCAGAGAGAGCCCCGTTGTCCCTGCCCTGTCCTGACCTCTCTGCCTGGGCAGGGCCTCCTTTTTTTTTTTTTTTTTTTTGTGGTACTGGGGGTTGAACCCACAGCCTCGCGCCTGCGTGCTCTGCAAGTGCTGGACCACTGAGCTGCGCCCCCAGCCCTTTTTTTTTTTTACTTTTTGAGACAGGGTCTCGCTAAGTTACACAGACTGCCTCTGGTCTCGAACTTGAGATCCTCCTGCCTCCGCCTCACGAGCCGCTGGGATGACAGGTGTGGGCCATGGCACCAGGCTCAGGGCAGGGCCTCTTTAGAGTGTGGCCTCACCCCTGTACTTCCTGCCTCAACGGTGAGGGAGGGGAGCCGGTCCTTCCAGCCTGCGTCTCTGTCGTGTCCTGTCTCGTCTGCTGGGGGTTCCCAGGGGACAGGGACAGTTTCCCCAGCAGGTTGGTGGCAGAGACAGGCATCGGGGAGGTGGAAGGCAGGCGCGGTGTGGCCTGCGGCACAGTCCTTTCTCAGTGACATCATTTAGGATGGGCAGCTCAGTGATGATAAACAGAAAATGGACTTTTAGAGGGTCTTTCCCTTCTGCTTTTAAATTTACTTACTGTCTGTGCTGGGGGCCCCTCCCCCAGCCCCACTCGCCTCCCACCCTTGCCCCTGCAGGGAGCTCTGGGCGGGGCAGGCTGGGCTCCTGCCTCTAGTTTGTCCTTTGCCCAGTGTGGTCACCGGGGCACAGCGGGCTCCACTCCGTTCCTCAGCGCGCCCGGCCCGCTCGGGCCTCCCTCCCGAGCCCCACGCGGCCCACCTGGTGAAGAGGACGTCGGCCTCGTATTTGAGGTGGAGGCGCAGCACAGCCGTGTTGTCCTCCTTGGTGCTGTCTTGCTCGTCGCTGTCACTACGAGGAGAGTCAGGGTCAGGGGGGCCCTGCCGTCCTGCACCAGCATGGCCAGGGGCCGGGGGGGCTCAGAGATGGCAATGGGGGCCTGGCTGCCTTCTCAGGCTGCTGAGCGCTGGCCCAGGCCAGGGGGGCAGGCCGAGGTGCCTCCTCAAGGACCCGGGGTGTTGGCCAAGTGGGGAGAGCCGTGCCCTTCGTTGCCGCCTGGGCTGGCTTGGCCCCCGCCCGCCCCTGCCACCCCCTCACGGAGCCTTCCCGGCTGCCAGCCTGTGCTGCCTGGGATGCCGTGCAGGGGCACAGAGGCCACGTGGGGTGGTGGGAAGGCCAGGTGCCCTGGCCCAGGGGAGAGTGGGGTTCATTGTGGAGCCCTAAGCTGATGGGTGCCCTGACCCCAGGAGAGGCTGGAGGGTCCCCCGGAGGAGTGGGGTCCAAGGTGCTTCCCTAACAGTGCCCGCGTGAGCCTCGAGGGCAGATGCGCGTGGACAGCCAAATCCACGGTTTCTGCTTGGTGCGCACTTGAAATCCGACTCCCTTGGGACGCTGTGCTCTGGGCCACGTGTGGAATTAGGAGAGGAGTGCCCCTGCCCACAGACAGTGTCTCATTCCCTCTTGCCCACGGGCACCGCTGTGCAGGGGAGCTCGTTTGCCCCGAGGACTGGACGTGGTCTCCCAGGGAGGAGCCCGGAGGCTGGCAGAGTCCACCTGGCATCCGCGTGAGTTCTATGGGAATGTGGGCTCTGTTTAACCGTAGCTGGGAGGCCAGCACCGGTGGGTGCGAGGGTGTGCGGGTCCCCAGCCCTATGCTGACGCTGGCCTGAGTGTGTGTGCTGGCACCTGGGTGTCTGGTCTGCTGGGCGTGTGTCCTTCTCAGTAAAGAGTCTGGCCTTCAGGAGGCCCCCGGGGAGACAGAATCCTTCCCGCCTTCCCTGCCCACGCAGAGGTGATTCTGCGGGAGGGGGAGGTGCGTGTCCTACTGACCCAGGGTGATTCACGAGGTCATCCTATAGCGAGCCACCCCAGGGAGGCTGGGGGGACAGTGACCCGCAAGGAGTAGGAGGCGGGTGACCAGGACAGGAACACTGCGGAGGCGTGTCCAGCGCCGGGCATCTCTCTTTTCCCACGTAACTCGGAGGGTGGGGTGGGGAGGAGCCCTGAGCTGCTTCTCTTAAAGGCGGCTGTGAGGGCCAAGCTGACCCAGGTGCCAGGCGTTAGAGCTGGAGAGGTTTTCAATGAACTGCTGCAAAGCGCCCTCTAGCGGGCAGGGGTGGGCATTACTGCGTCTAGCCCAGCCTCCAAGGAGGGGCAATGGTGTCCGTAGGACAGGCGCCAGGCTGGCCCACGCTGGCTGCCGGCGGGTCCCCAGTCTGGGGTGGGGGCTGGCTGGGCGGTGGGCACAGCGGGGGAGAAGCAGTGACCGGCGGGGGAGGAGGGCGCGGTGGGCACCAGACCTGCCCGAGGCCAGCTGGATCTGCAGGTGGTGCAGGAAGACCGACTTGCTGAACTCGAAGTCCAGACGGAAAGCCACCTGCGGGGAAGCGGGGCCTGAGCTGGGGGCTGGAGGGGCCTGTCTGGGCCCGGCCCCCTGCCTGTGCCTGTCCCTGGCCTTCCCCCAGGTGGCCCCCCCCCCGCCCCCCCGGCCTCCCGCCTCCCCCCGGGAATGGAGGGGGAGGGAAGAGCCAGGAAGGCAAAGACCAAGCTGGGGCTGCTGCTGGGGGCGTGGCCACGGTAGGTGCACCAGGGGCTTTTAGGGTGTCACGCAGAGGGGGCCGCTTTGCCTCCTTCATTTTAACGAAAGCCAGCTGGAAGGCAGCCTGGCCGTGCAGACTCCCCGTGGGAGGGGAGGCGGCGGCCAGGCACCAGGAGAGGGTCGTGGGCAAGCAGGAAGATGGCGCAGGCCTGCGCTCTGGGGTCCTTGACCACCAGCCCTGGGCCACACCCTGGCCTGGTCTCCAAGCTCCTGCACCCTTGCTCACAGTGGCCTTGCCACGTCTGACCCTCCTCACCTCCCGCTGCATGCCCTGGGGCTTTCCTGGGCACTGCAGGCCCCTGTCCAGGGGGTGGCCCCTCCCAGGGCTGCGATCCCCTCCCTGCGTCCTCGGTCTAGAGGTCCAGGGACACCACCGACTTCTCATCGGGAAGGTTCTTTGCCAAGGAGCCCCAAGTCCACCCTCGACTTCTTCCCCTTTCCCAGCCTCATGAACCTGCCCGGGGGACGTGGCTAATACCCAGCTGGCTCCTGCCCCCAGCTCCTCTCTGACCGATTCCCATTGCCAAGCAGCTTGGCCTCAATTTGGTCTTCTATCACTCCAGAACCTTCTATGGCTGCCCGCTGCCCGGGGCTGATGCCCAAGGGCCCCCACCACGATGTGTCACCCACTTCTCTCTCCCAGCTGCCCTCCCTCTCCTCTTACACCCACCCGCACTTCCGCGTGTGCCTCTGAGCGTGGGCTCTGTACAGGGTGGGAAATACGAGAATCTGGAGGATAAAGGGCAGCAGGGTTGGCCCAAGGGGGCCCTGGGTGCTCTGCCGGGGGCACTGGGCTGGCCAGTGAGGTCTTCTGAATGTCATTCCATGGGAGAGAAAACTACACACTTCCAGGCCCGGCAGCCCCCAGCCCTCCCTAGTCCTCCGCTCCCTGCTGGCTGCCTGTGCCCCTCCCGGCCCAGCCCCAGCCTCCACCTTGGCCTTGGCCCTGAAGAACGGGTAGCTGACGTTGCAGACTTTCTTGTGCAGTCTCCTCTCCTCGTTCACGCACTCGATGCTGCTGTCCGAGTCATCCTGGGGAGGGGGGGAGCAGTTAGGTCTGGGCCCCCTGGAGCCCACCCCTCGCCACGGGCTGCCGGGACCACGGAGGCTCTGAGGCTGGGTGTGGCTCGGCTAGTGGCTCAGGGCCCGGTGGCCAGCAGGTGCGTGCTCCGTCCTTCCTCTGCCTCGGCAGAGTGGCGAGGGTCCCATCCGTGGGTGGACAGAGGCCCAGAGGCGGGGAGTGCTGGCTCAGGCGCTGGGGCTGGAGCCGCCTCCACAGCCTGCGCTGTGTCCGCCCCAGAGTGGTGGATGCCACGCTCCAGGCCCTGGCCATCTTGCCTTCCTCTGGCTCCACGGCCCTGAGAGTGGCCGCACGGCCTTCTGTCCGGCATGGGAAGGATGGGGTGAAGACAGCACTGCCCTCCAGAGTCCAGGGATCAGCAGGGCAGCACGAGGGCCCGCTGAGCTCCTCAGAGCACAAACAGGGCTGTGTGGGGGTCTGTGTGGGGCGGGCGCTCTCCATGGCCCTCTGGGGCTTTAGGGAAGACACTGGGAGAGGCGACTGGGTGGGCTGTGCTCTGCCCTGAAGTGCGGCACAGGAGCCAGCTGCTCGGGAGAAATTCCACTCTGCCACGCGCTGTATGGGCCTATGCAGGGCACCTCAGTCCTCCCGTGCCTCAGTTTCCCCTGTGACATGGGCGCACGGTCACCACCCCACCAGTGCTGTTACATCCTCCCAAGGCTGCTGTGCTGCATGCACTCGAAGTGTCAACCCCATGCAGGGCCATCAGACCCAGTGGTGCAGGGGCAGTTTCCCGCAGAGAAGAGGGGGTCGCAGGCAGGTACCCGGGCGTGAATGAGCAGGGCATGCTGGGAGGCCGCGGAGGCTGCTGGGACGAAGGGCACAGGAGTGAGGGGGAAGGTGGCAGGGGCGGCAGGGCCTGGAGACGGCCACGGGCTTCGTGCGCCCCAGGGAGGTGCCTGGGGTCAGTGGGAGCTGGGCGGGATCTTGCAGGTTTAAGGAGGGAGCAATGGGTGCCGATTCTTGGTTACAGGACGCTTCTGAGACAGCCGGGAGGAAGAGCCATAGGTGGGGTGTCTGCGGCACCCGTGGGGGGTGCACGGGCACGTCCCCGAGTGGGACCGGGTAGTCCTCCCTGCTGTCCTGAGGGGCTCAGCCTCTCGGACGCCGGCCTCAGCCCCGGCCGAGCTGAACCACCCCGGAGCTCTCAGAGCCACCGATGCCAGGTCTCACGCCTCGTGGGACCAATGAGACCCTCCGGAGGCGGCGGTTCTGCCTTGCAGCCAGGACTCCTGCCTGGCCCTCCCCGGCCTCCCCTACCCCGGGCCTCAGCCCGCTGGGCGGGTCACTGCGGTCCCACCTTCTGGATCAGGCTGGCGAACTGCAGGTTTGCCGACTGCGAGATGTTGAGGACTGTGCTGTAGGCGTTCTCACCCCTGTTTTCCAGCGTGGCCTCCACCGCCACCCGCCGGCGCGTGCTCTCTATGATGAAAACGGTGGTGTCGAAGGACAGCGTGTAGGCGGAACAGTCCTGCACCGACCTCCTCAGCACGCGCTGACAGTACTCCCTGTGCGGAGAGACCGCCAGGGATCAGGAAGGGACGGGGGGACTGGAGGAAGAAAGTGGGTGGCAGAGCTGGGAAAACCCCACCCCCAGGCTCCAAAGGCCCCTGTGATCCCCGTCACAGACTGTGTCCTGCTCTGAAGTCAAGAGGGTTTTTTTTCCCCCCGCTACTGGGACGTTGAACCAGGGGATCCACACATGCTCTTTGCAGGCTGTCCATCACTGAGCCACACCCCCAGCCCATTTTTCACTTTGTATTTTGAGACAGCATCTCTCTAAATTATGCAGGCTGCCTCTGGTTTCACACTTGCGATCCTCCTGCCTCTACCTCCTGAGTCACTGGGATTAACGGCGTGGGCTACCATGCCCAGCAGAACTCCAAGCTCTTATTCTACTTCACTACTCATGTGTCATCTCTTTAGTAGTTGTTTTTCCCTTTAGGCCTTGGCTTCCAGGAAGCTCAGGGCTAATTGTAGAGATAATTTTGATTACTCCTAGATGGTTGGAATATTTGCTTCTTCATCCTTCTGTAAGGTTTGTTGTTGTTGTTAGGTGCCGTCGAGTTGGTGTCCGACTCATAGCGACCCTCTGTACAACAGGCGAAACACTATTGTCAGTGCTTCTCTGCTGTGCATAGGGTTTTCAATGGCGGATTGATTTTTGGGAGTGAGTTGCCGGGTCCGTCTCCCAAGCCTGCAGCACCTGGTGTTCCCAGGTGGTCTCCCATCCAAGTACTAACCAGGCCTGACCCTGCTTAGCTGCCGAGATCTGACGGGGTTGGATGCCACAGGGCCACCGCTGCAGGCATTCTGTAAGGTTTAGATGTACTATTTCTATTTATTGTCTCTGTCATCACATTCACATTTTCTATTTAAATCATAGTTGGATAAAAGTTGAACATAAATTATTGCAGAATTTATTAAGTAAATTTACAATGTGATGTTGCCCATTTGCCTCATATGCTAGTTTGTTTCTTCCAGGTGTTGGTAAACACTTGGCTCAGCCTCTGCTAGTCTCCTTAGCATCTTCCCCTCAGAAGGACTAGAAGGACCAGATCTGACTCATAGTGACCCTATGTACAACAGGCAAAACACTATGGTCAGTGCTTCTCTGCTATTCATAGGGTTTTCAATGGCAGATTGATTTTTGGGAGTGGGTTTCTGGGACCTTCTCCCGAGCCTACAGCACCTGGTGTTCCCAGGCGGTCTCCCATCCAAGTACTAACCAGGCCTGACCCTGCTTAGCTTCCCAGATCTGACGGGATCGGGATCGGACGCCACATTGCTACGGCTGCCGGCGAGGGTGGAGGGTGAGCACCCAGAACCCGGGCTGGTCATCTCTCTCCACTTTGTGTCTGTTTGGTAGTTTGGGGTCCAAAGGAAGGCTCCTCTTCTCAACAAAGCTGATGAGACTGGAGTGGCCTGGGAGCTTTCACTTTAACAGAGCAGGTGACTGAGCCTCACGGGGGTGGGGACTTGACGAGGTCACACAGGAGTTAGGAGCAGAGCCTGGGCTAGACCCGGGCTCCGAGTCCAGCGCCCGACGCCCGCTGCCTATGAGAAGGTACGCAGGGAGCAATGCAGGGCCCAAATCCCCCACAGGAAGGGGTCAGGGCGTGGGGCCGGGGGCCACTCACATGGCAGTGGGCAGGTCGCTCCGGGCGTCCAGCGCGAGGTCAGGGACACAGTGCTCGTCCTCGCTGCAGCCGTTCCAGAAGGGCACCTGGGCCGGGAGAGGCAGGTGTGGGCGCCTGGAGCGGGGACCAGAGCCTGCGGCCCGTCCTTGCTGGGGGCCGTCCTGCCCGCACGCCCGGGGCACAGCAGCCGGCCGCCCTGACGCCCTGCCGTCTCCCCTGCTCCTGCCTGGACTCTTCCTGCTCAACGACGTGGCTCAAAACCCAGCTCCTCCTCGTCCTCTGCTGTGCTCAGGATCCCTCGCCAGGCGGCGCGGCTCTGGTGCACAGATACTGACCTTGTGGGTGGGGTGGGGGAAGGCGTTTGGCACTGGGGACAGAGGGCGATGAGGACACGTCCGCCCTCAGCTCATGGGGAAGACTGGTACCAGAGTGTGAAACGTGCAGAAAAATCGGAGGGAAAATTTTAAAAAGTAGAAACGGGAGGAACAGAAGAGGGGGGGGGAGAAATCGTTTTTTGGCCTGCAGGTGGTCAGGAGGCTTCAGGGAAGTGACAGTGTTGCACGGTCCTGACAGACGACCAAGTGACCTAGATGAACCAGGGGACTACTGAGAAGTCCAGAAGGAGGATGAGCCTGTGCAAAGGTCCTGGGGCAGAGGAAGCATGGTAAGTGTGGGAACTGGCTGGTGGTTCAGTGTGGCTGTAGTTAAGAGACCTGGTGGGGGAGAGGTGACAAGCAGGGCCTGGCGGGTCCTCCCAGAGCCTCAGCATCATGTCTTGCGACTGACAGGAGTCACTGAGTGTTTCAGGCAGAGAGCGTCCTGCCAGATGTGCATGTGGAAGGTTGCATCAGGCTGCTGTGGGAGCACAGACTGGACGGGGCCAGGCCCGAGGCAGGCAGGCCCTGAGGACACGGCTGCGACAGTTGGGAAGAGAAGAGAATGGTGTCCATGTGCTAACAGCCTCAGACGCAGGACTGCTGGGTCCGGGAGGCCGTTGGGGCTGAGGGGGAGGAGGCCCTGGTGTTGCTGGGTCCTTTCCGACACACCTGGAAGGCTGCTCACGCCACTCATGTACAGCCACAGGGCGGAGGTGAGGAGCTTGGTTTGGGGGTGCGTGGAGCCCAGAGTGCCTGTGGCTCACCCCACGGGAGGCCCAGCAGGCAGCTGGGTGCTCAGCCTCCAGGGACACAGCCCAACCTAGGAGCTGGGAAACGAGTGCCACACAGGCAGGCAGGGCTGGCTGTCAGTGACCTTCCTCAATGACTTCCTTCAATGGCTGATTGTTTCGGGCTTGCCTTGGGAGAATTGCCAGGTCCTGCTCCCATTTTTCCGGTGCTGGGACTTGAACTCGGGACCTCAGAGACTACAGAGCGGCGCTCTACCAACTGAGCTAAATCCCAGACCCGCTAGTGAGAGTTGTTGCTGTTGTTGTTGTTAGGTGCCGTCGAGTCGTGTCCGACTCATAGCGACCCTCAGGGTTTTCAATGGCTGTTTCGGGATTGCCTCGGGAGTGGGTTGCCAGGTCCTTCTCCCATTTTTGTGGTGCTGGGACTCGAACTCAGGACCTCAGAGACTGCAGAGCAGCGCTCTACCCACTGAGCTACTGTCCCTGCCTCGGTTTAGACACGTGGCTGTGGTTATGGGGCGGCAAATCCAGTGGCCGGCAAAGACGACAGTGGAGCCAGACAGAGTGGGCGGGTCCTTTCGTGGACGGGTCCTTTCGTGGACACCCCTGCGAGCACCTGAGGGACGCCGACGCGGTTTGCTGGCTGGACTGGACGCATCCAGAGGCTTTGCTCAGGGACTGACATCGAGGTCAAGGCTTAGGAGTGCCGGGTGGTTTCTGTTTTTAACGTACTGGGGGGTTGAACCCAGGGCCTCGTGCACACTTTGCAGCGCTCTACCACTGAGCCACACCCCAGCCCGTTTTTCACATTTCATTTTGGGACGGGGTCTTGCTAAGTGACGCAGGCCACCTGTGACCTTGGCCTTGCGGTCCTCCCGCCTCTGCCTCCTGGGTCACTGGGGTGACGAGAGTACACCCCCTCCCTCGGCTCCTCGGATACGTTTTAAAGGCCTTTCTTAGTCCTGGGGTTCAGCCATAGATACTGCAGCTCACAAGGCGTGCCTGCTCTCGAGGCCCAGCTCAGACAGAGCGGAGGACTGCCTGGCGCCTCTGTGAGTGGGATCAGCGTGGAGCTGCAGGTGCAGGGAGCACTGAGTGTGAGGACCCAAGAGCCCGCACGCCCCAGAGCCAGGGTGAGGAGAGGCGGCCAAGGGTGGGGCCAGAACCCGCGCTGCTGCTGCAGAGGCTAACCATGTCCTCTGCAACACTCAGGAGCAGGCTGGGGAGAAGCCTGATCAGTCAGCCATTCAACAAGCAGAAGGCCCGGCCCTGAGCAGCTGACTGCACTGGCCTCCGTGCTCCTCTGTAAAGGGGGCGGGAGGGAGCATGAGGGGGCAGGTGCCCGCAGGCCCTGCGACTGGGCACCCACTCGGCGCTCCCCTGTGCTGGGGACACGGGGACCCCAGGCAGGACAGCGCCTGGTCCTTGCCATCAGGAGTGGCAGTGCCAGCCCTCTGTGAGGCCGCACAAGAGGAGGGGCGCGCTGTGGTGTGTGGGACGGCAGGGGGAGGTGCGGCCCCACCCCACCCCCTCACACTCAGTCTGGGCGTGGGGAGGGCTGAGTGGTCCAGGGCAGCCCTGCCCGCCAGGACGCACCGAGACTCTGAGCGTGGTGGGCCAGCCGTCGTCCAGCATGGGGCCGTGGTCAGGGTCCTCCAGGGAGTACTCCACCGAGAAGGCCACGGGCTTCACGTAGTCGGCAGTGTCCTGCGGGGAGATGCGGGGATGGTGGGGGATGGGAGAGGGTCGTTTCCTGGGCCAGGACCCCTGAGATAGACCTTCCGTCCCCCTAAGCTGGGAGGCTGGGAGAAGCACCTGGCAACCCACTCCCCCAAAACAACCCACCACTGAAAACCCTATGAACAGCAGAGAAGCACTGACAATAGTGTTCCGCCTGTTGTACGCAGGGTCTCTATGAGTCAGACACTGACTTGACGGCACCTAACAAGAAGAAGCAGCCGGGAGGGCAGTGGTCCTGTCCCTGTCAGTGAAAGTCCACGTGTGGACGGCTGCTCCCAGCGGGGTCTGCAGGCAGGAAGCGTGTGTTTGGGAAAGCGCTCTGGCTCAGCTCTGCGGGCCCTGCTACCTGCAAGGCTCCCTGAGTGCCGCTCGCCCCACAGCCTGGCTCCTGGCGCATTCACACCACCGGGCCGCGTGTCAATCTCCCCTCTCTAGCAAGGAACAGGCCAGAAATGTCCTAGCACAGCCACCAGTGGACAGGCCCCGAGGACGCTGAGTGACCGGACCACGTCTGAACCACCTGACCGTGCGGGGCGTCTGGGGGTCCTGAGGACAGCGGGCTTTGGCGGGAGCGCTCAGAGCTGCCTGGCAACCCTGCGCCCAGTGCCTGCCATCTTTGTGCTCAGCTAGTGGCCTTCAGGCCTCAGGGGAATGGGGATCCCGGGCCGTCAGAACACTGCCGGGCCGCCCCAGAGGCTCTGAGTCCGCGGCACAGACGGAGCTTGAGCGTGGGCCCTGTGACAGGTCCTGGTGACCAGGACGCTGAGGGGCACCCACGGGGACAAGGGCTCTCGCTGCCCCTCATTCTCTGACGGCCAGCCACCACACCGCTGTGCCAGCTGGGCTCGAGAGCCCCCGGCTCGCGTCTGCAGGGCGGGCGCTGCGACCGGGGCACTTGGTGATTCTGGATGGAGGAACGTTTCTCGCCCTCTTCCTCATCCACGAAATGGGGAACCCCTGGGCCCCAACCCTGCACGTGGCACCCCCAACCCCGTTCCTCCTCACAGCCTGTCCACGTCCCTGCTCTGCCTGTCCGCTGGTCAGAGTCTGGGCCCACAGGTGGCCCTGTTCCCTCCTTGGCCTCTCAGCTGGGGCCACCTCCCTGGATCTGGGGGCAGGAGACACAGGATCAGGAGAGGGGGTCGGGCAGCAGGTGGGGTGACCTGTCAGTCCTTCTCTGGGGCATCCCTCAGGCCAGGCCCGGGGGGGTCTGCCCCACCCCCGCAGTGGCTGCACCACCCCCTGGTGGCTGCCGAGGCCCAGCTCACCAGGACGTGGAAGTTGATCCGCTGGCAGTGCTCCTGGCCGGAGGACAGCAGGAGAGCCCTGTTGGTGAACAGGTCCCCGCCCTCGTCCAGGTGGGCCCGGGGCATGTACCGCCGCTCGTCCATGGTGGCATTGTACCTGATGCCTGGAGGAGGGGGCAGAGGGCAAGACCCAGCTGGAGCCTCACTGCCACCTGAGGCTGTCTGCTTCACTTTAAAAGCAGCCTTGAAAGCTGGGCACGAGCTGGGCGCGGTGGCGCATGCCCGCCCTCCCAGTGACTCGGGAGGCGGAGGCAGGAGGATCGCAGGTTTGAGGTGTAACTTAGTGAGACCCTGTCTCAACAATAAAAAAAGGGGGGGGCAGTGGGGGGTTGCGGGGCAGCTCAGTGGCAGAGCATTTGCAAAGCATGTGCGAGGCCCTGGGTGCAGCCCCCTAGTACCACACAAAAAAAGAAAAAAAGCCAGATGCCGTGGTGCACGCCTGTAACCCCAGCAATTTAGGAGGCAGAGGCAGGAGGATCACAAGTTCCAGGTCAGAGGCATCCTGTGTAGTTTAGCAAGATCCAGACTCAAAATAAAAATAAAATAAAATGAAGGGCTGGCAGTGCAGCTCGGTGGTAGAGCACCTGCAAAGTAAGCATGGTGCCCTCCCTTCAACCGCCTAGTACTGCAGAACAAAAACAAAAACAGCATCTGAGAAGCCTGCCACCTCCAGGAAGCCCTCTAGGCTGGCCCCTCACAGGCCCAGTGTGGGAGGGAAATTTCTGCTTGCTGCAGCAAGAAGGGAGGAAGGAGAAAAAGAGAAGATGGAGGCAGAGGAGGAGGAGAAACGAAGCCAGGGTGAGTGGGAAGGAAAGAGGGGGCGGAAGAAAGGGAAGGAAAGGCAGCCGCAGAAGAGGCAGGGAGACACGGTGGGGCCGAGCCCGCTCAGCCCCATGGCGCCCTCTGCAGGTCTCCCAGTGCCTTCCCTGCCTCTGGGTGTCCTGGCCCTGTATCTTCCTCCTGCTGTAGATGGGACTGGAAAGGGTTAGGGCACAGGGCCCGGGCCCCCCTCTGTCTTCATGTCCCCCGGCCCTAGCTCATCTTCTGCATCCTGCCTGAGACACGACCTGCGGCCCCTCTTTCCTGGACAGGCCCGGCAGGCGCTGGGCTGTGGTGGGCAGGTGTCTGTCCCCAGCCTTGGGTGGAAGGACGGGCCGCAGAAGGAAACCGCCCCGCCCAGCCCGCCGCTCCCCTGGGCCCCAGGTCCCAACAGCCCGGTTCCTCCTCATCCTCTCCCATGCTGGTCAGCTCTGCTCACTGCCATCCCCACCCTGGCGTGAGACCCTTTGCCCCTTCAGTGACAGCACCGGGGCCGCCTGGAGCATCCCGGGTGGCTCCGAGTGTGTCCTGCATCTCAAGCCCGCCGCGTGGGAAGCCCAGGCTGTGAAACAGAGCCATCGCACAGCCCACGGGGAGACTGGAGCTGGGTGGGGGCGGAGGGGCCCGGCTTACCGACAGCCGCTGTCTGGAAGTGCGGTGCCAGGAAGACGGGCGTGAAGCAGAGGAAGGCGGCCAGGCAGGTGGCGTCGCGGCCGCTGCGCTTGCAGTCCTTGTGGAAGATGTTGATCTTGGGCGGCTCGAAGCGCAGGCTGGCGTTGATCTGAACCACCGGCCGGGCCCTGCGGGGGAAGGGCCAGTGGGGTTCAGGAGGCACTGCCAGGACCCAGGGGGAGGGGCAGAGACCCAGCAGGGAGTGGCGTGGGGTGGGGCGGGCAGCAGAGAGGGCTCTGGACGGAGGTCACAGGGCTGCGCCAAAGAGCGTGGGCAGATGGGGGCTCCGCAGCCTTGTGGCCCTGTGGTGGCCCGCCCTCCCTTCTCCAGGGGCTGCTCTGGCTGTGGACCCCTGACGTCCCCTGGCCCTCATCACCCCTTCAGCGGGGCTTCCCAGCCCTGGATGTAATTCAGAATCACCTGGAGGGCTCTTAAAAAAACCCAACACCCAAGCTGTACCCCAGGCCAAATGAAATCCGTCAGGCTTTAAACCCCTTTCAAAGCAGGGCTTGGGGAGTTTTAGGCTGTCTGCCCATCCCCCAGGGTCTTGTTAAGATGCAAACCCTGGGGCAACAGGTTGGCACCGACTCTGCGTGTGTAACGAGCGCTCAGGGGCTGCCGGGGGGCCAGTGGTCCACCCGCCACGATTCGCAGAGTGCGAGGTGTTAAAGGGCCTCAGGGGATGCCAACGTGGAAAACTACGCCTGAGAGGTTTCCTCACACGGCCCCAGCCCGGGAGCCCGGGGACTCGTAAACGCACCCTTGCAACAGTTAAGTCAAACCTCGGTGGAAGCCGAGCATTCGCCGCAACCCCTTCCGGAAGGCTGGCCAGGTGCCCATCAGCTCGGGTGCCAAGCACTTTTTCCCATAAGAAGTAACGTAAATGTTAGTTATTGGTCCCGGCACTGCACTGAACGGCGAGTTCAGGCGCACGTGCGCCGCTCCTAGGCTTGGCCGTAGGTTCTTCCTAAAATTCAGTGTCATCCTCTTCCTCTTGCCTTCACTTTCAGCGCTCGGAAGTTTCTCGGGCGCCATGATGATCGTATGGTGCACGCACGCGCATCTGCGATAAAAACGCCCCAGAGGTCACGAGCATGGCCCCGGGCAGGCCCTTGCTGGCTGCCATCGATGTGCACGGCGAAGGGACGCCCCTACCTCGCCGGAAGTGTCACGGTGAGGTGTGGCGCCTAGACGGGTTTCAGCACTGTGGCCGAGTGCGGAGCAAGCGGCTGAGCACGGAACCAGAAGTCCTTCGAAAATATCGGCAGGTGATCGAAATGTTCGTGCATACACCAGTTTGCCAGTTGTTGTTGCTGTTGTTAGGTGCCGTCGATCGTGTCTGACTCATAGCGACCCTCATAGGGTTTTCAATGGCTGATTGTTTCGGGATTGCCTTGGAAGGGGGTTGCCACATCCTTCTACTGTTTTTGTGGTGCTGGGACTCGAACTCCGGACCTCAGAGACTGCAGAGCGGTGCTCTACCAACTGAGCTAAATCCCAGCCCTTGAGTGCCAGCATACCGCTTAAATTGGGAAAGGGAACTCATTACCCGTCCAGACCAAGCATTTATGTGAAGAGAGATCAGTGTGGCGGGGTTGAGACGTAAGGAGATGCCCCGCGCCAGTGCTTGGTCTTTCTAGCATGGGGTGGCTGCACCTCTCTGTGCTG
>VMDO01021577.1:0-35153 GCA_007922755.1 Pedetes capensis | reverse complement strand
ACAAAAAAAAAAAAAAAACCCAAAAACCAAACAACCCAATACACAAATGGGCAAAGGAACTCAGTAGACAGTTCTCAAATGAAGAGGTCCATAAAGCCATGAAGCACATGAAAAAGTGCTCAATATCCTTAGCCATTAGGAAAATGCAAATCAAAACAACGCTGAGATTTCACCTTACACCAGTAAGAATGGCCAAGATCAATAAAACAAACAACAACAAATGCTGGCGAGGACTTTCTCTTTCTAGATAAACCCCTCCATATACATGGAAAAAGCCATTTCTCCTTGGGCCAAATCTCTCTTGAGTTCCAGACCTTTATATTTAACTACCCACTGGATATCTCTACATTTCCCTTATTGCAACTATCATTCTCCACTTGAAACCAAACTATTCCTTACGTTAGAGTTCCAGTCTCAGTAACTGGTACCATTCTCCATGTAATAATCCAAGAGAAAACAGGAATCCAGTGTAATTCTTCTCTTTCTTTCTTCTCCTGAATTTAGTCAGTACCAAAGATTCCTTTCCCTACTTCATGAAAATCACCCATCTGTCCATTTCTGTCTAATTGCACCATTTCATCTCTAGTTTACTCAATCATCACTGATATTTCCTACCATGCCTTTGCCTTCTATGCTGACCACTTCCTATGCTGGACACTCCAATCAGTTTTTTTTCTTGTTTTTTTCCCCCTAACATTTGACTCAAAATTGTCTTTTTGAAATGCTAATCTAACTGTGCTATTTCCCTGTGTAAAAATCTACAACACCTCTGCCCTGCTTGGGCATACTAAATTTTAAATTTTCTACTTGCCAGAGCTTTTCTCACCCATTCACCCTTCAGTACCCGTGAACTTTGCACAGGTGTCACTCAAATTTCTTTCCTCAACTATCATTGGTAAGCACAAACTTACAGTTATAGTTGCTGTGATAAATGGCAGGGGGCTGGATCACTTTTCTTCATATACTTCTTTTATGTGACATCCTGGTCAAACCTCAAGCTGTACCACATTTAAAATGAAACCAAAATCATTTGAACTTTAGCAAAACATCTCCTAGGAGTCCCTCTTGTTAACTTTATAGAGTGCCATTTATTTTGATTAAATATCCTTTTTGAACCTGCAACCTTCTGTTATTCTCTGTGACAGCACCTGACTACATTTTGCTGAATGACAGACACATGTGTCACATAAAATTTTTCTTTGCTTTGTTGCCTGTGCAAACCAAAGCCAGTCTGTTCCTAGATTTTATGTGCTTGTTGATAGGCTATACTGAGAATGTGATTACCTGAACATATTCTTTTCTATCTTTCTCCATTGATCTTAGATCAGAATGAACAGATTCTAATTTGCAGTGAGAATTACCAAATAATCACATTTTTTGGATGTCATCTGATCTTTGAAAGACAAATCTATATTTTTTTCATATTTACATAGTTCCAGTTCATTTCATTTCGTGGCAAGCTAAAATATATCTTTTAGACTGATTCTTGTTTACTCTTACAGTCCAGAGTTTTAAATCAATGTTCTTAAGCAATTCTAGTTATACTCCAGTGCAATAGTCAAGCCCAAGGAAAAGCTTGAAAGCACTCAGCTTACATATTGATTTGCATATTTAGTAGGGATGTTATAAACAATGCACTGCATACAGCCTGACTGAAATATCTCTAAGTAAGCTTTTAAGAGTTATATATAGAACTACTTTGCTGGATATGAATCTTAAGAAGAAAAATATTTTATAATGTATTCATCTTTATTATAGAAATTAGAAAATATAGTTGTTTTTCCTTTAATTATGTAGTGTCTGATAGATAATTGTTGTTGTTAGCTAATGTTGTTAGGAGAAGGACTGGCCAAGCCACTCCTAAGACAATCCTGAAACAATCAGAAATGAAAATCCCTATGAGGGTCCCTATGAGTTGGACATGACTTGATAGCACCTAACAACTACAATAACAATGTTGTTGTTAGGTGCCATCGAGTTGGTGTCCTACTCATAGTGACCCTATGTACAACAGGTGAAACAGTATTGTTAGTGCTTCTTGGCTATTCATAGGGTTTTCCATGACTGTTTGGTTTTCTTGGGGGGGAGGGGTTATTAGCTAATGTTGTTGTTGTTAGGTGCCATCAAGTTGGTGTCTGATTCATAGCAACTTTATGTAGAACACTATTTACTTATGTAAAACACTATTGTTAATGCTTTTCTGCTATTCACAGGATTTTCAATGGCTGATTTTTTTGTTTGTTTTTTGAATGTGTTGCGGGGTCCTTCTTCCAAGCCTACAGTACCTGGTGCTCCCAGACTGTCTCCCACCAAAATACTAACCAGGCCCTGCTTAGCTTCTGAGATCTGATGGGATTGGATGCCACAATGATACAGCTGCAGGCTTCTTAGCTAATGTTCTTGTTGTTAGGTGTCATCAAGTCAGTATTATCCAATAGGACTCTAAGTGGTTTCTTAAATATCTTCCAATGGTATTTAACAGAGCTTATTTGACTAGTATCTATCTGAAAATTCTGAATTGTATTGTTATTGTGACTGTTTAGAGAGTACCTCTCTGCTACAATGTTTAAATTATATGTTTTCAGAGCTCAACTAGGACAGGGACTATGATCATATGTAATATTTTTTGCATAAAGAAAGAAAAGTACCTAATTGTTTGCTTTATGTTAGATATTGTGCCAAGATTTTTTATGTATCAACTTTACATTGCTTTAGGCAGCTTCATTTTACATAAATGCAGTGAAATGTTAGTATAATTATAGATAGAGAAATTGAAATTCATAGAGGTTAATTTACTACCTGAAAATCACACCATTATAAATGTTAGAGTCATTTGACCATACACACACACACACACAATACACACACACACACACACACACACACACACACACACACCCTTTCTTTATATCTAATTGTATAATATGTAAATAAACTATGTTGGTTTCTTCTAATATTCCCCCAAATAATTTTATTAGTGTATATGAATTATTAAATTCTTAATGAATATGGTAGAACTATATGAATCCAGATGACATTTTACAGGTGTAAAGATACTTAGTCTAGTTTCAATTTGTTTTGCATTTTTCCCCATATCTACCAATTTACTCCAATATCACTGATTCTACCTTTCATCTGATAAATTTTTTTTGAATAAGGAAAAGTTATAGGTGGAATGTAAAAAAATCTGCCTATTATGGGAATTATGTGTGTGTTTGTGTGTGGTAGTGGTAATCAGCATTATGTTGTTGTTAGGTGCCATCGAGTCAGTATCCAACTCATAGTGACCCTTATAGGGTTTTCAATGGCTGACTCTTTCAGGATTGCCTTGGGAGTGGATTGCCAGGTCCTTCTCCCATTTTTGTAGTGCTGGGAATTGAACTCAGGACCTCAGAGACTGCAGCACAGCGCTCTACCGATTGAGCTAAATCCCAGCCCGATCAACATTATTGTAGGCTAAATTTCTTGTATGCTTTAGCATAAGAGTAGAGATACTGACCAAGTCAAATGTGCATGTTAGAAATTTAAAGTTAGCTGCAGAGATTATGCAATATATAACTTTCAAATTGTTGTGGTGTAAAGATATTAAAGAAAACTCAATTAATATAATAGAGTGCAGAAAATAAGAAAAGAGAATCAAAGAACAAGCAGAGTAAGAAAAAAGTAGAAATAAATCCAAATGTATTAGCAACCAACTCCATCCATCATGAGTGCTAGATACAAAATAAGTTAAAAGTTGCTGATGTAGATAATACTCTGAAAACCAAGGATTTGGGTAGAAATCCTGAAATTTTGCAAACTTATGAAATCATCCTGGCTATTGCATAATAGCTGAGGAGGATCTTTGACTTGAGAGCTCCAGGTAGAATTTCATATGTGTTGAATTTTGATAAGATTTCTGGCATTTTTTCATATGCTAAAATTATTACCTCAACTTAATGAGCCTTACAAAATAATCTTTTTTCTCATATTACCTTGTTCTTTTCCCACTGTAATTTTTACTATTTACACATTAGTTTGATGTATATCTTCACAACTAATTTGTATTCTTTCCAAGGAAGAGAGTACTACTGTTTTGTCCTTTCTGTTGTCCCCAATATCTGATATATCACCTGGCATAAACAAAGCATTGATATGTACTTATTGAATGAATAAGTGAATGTGACTGACTTTTTGAAATAATTTTCACCCTGGGATATAAAGAAAAACAAGTTATCCAAATTCATTGCTATGGTTATATGTCTGAACAATTCTATAGTAAGAGTTGTATAGTTCTTTATAATTGAAATGTGGACTTATGTCTTGCAATTATAATTAGAAATTATTAGCAGTTTTATACTGTTCCCATTATTTCAAGTCTCATGTGTGGAGGATTTAACACATTTGTCAGGAAGAAATAATCTGTGTATATACTTTGAGAATAATGCACAAAAGGGTTACAAAAGTTGGTTGTTTGTAACTCTCAGTTTGTCTAGAATAGCAGTGGCAGATGAAACTCCTGACTTTCTCCTTTGGCTTGGAGTTGGCCTCATAGCATTTATCAGAGTTTGTAATTGTATATTTATTGTGTTTATGTTCATTTAACATCTATACTTCCTTAAGGGAGAGATAATTATCCTTATAGATGGATAGGTAGATAGATAGATATAGATACAGATATTTCTTTAACACCCTAACAACGCTGCTATTTGTCTAATAGACATGGAAGACTCACACTATCTAATCTCTTAAAAACTGAGTTGTAAGCACTATTCATTTGTACTTGAATTTTTATTTGGAGATCATCTAGAATGGCATTAAATTTGATTTTACATTTTAGGAATATTTTTATCCTCTCTGAAGATGTTGGTGTGGGGTTATACCAGAAATTCTTTTTAGTGCATGGAAGAAAAAACTGTATAAGAAGTAACATTCCTAGAAACAATTGAAAGTTTTCTAAAAATAAGCACTATCATATAATCAGGGTCCCAAGGTTTAAAACCAATAGCTATTCTCTTTTTCAGTGATCAGAAGATGCTTTTGTATAAGAATAAGTATGGTTAAATCAAACTTTATATACACATAAAATTTCTTCTAAATATGCACGATGCCAAAATTAAATAAGAAAATATTTGAATCACAAAATTTATTAAATGTAGAACACAATGAGATAAATAGCAAATATTACCTCTTCTTGATGAGGGAGGAGAAATGAGATAATTTTCAAGGGAATGTGTTTCATAAATAAAGATTTAGATTCAAAGCCATTGGTTAACCAGAGAGATAAAATCCTATAGCCAAGCATTTCTTAATTACCAAAATATATTAGCTTTTGCTTAGTACTGTTCTGTTTATATGTACTTATCACTATATATTTTAGTATAAGTTTTAATTATAGCATTATTATTATTATTATTATTATTATTATTATTATTATTGCATTGTTTTACTAATGAGAAGATATCATAGTCCTTTTTGTAACAGCAGATAACAAGGGAGAGAGAAGCAACTGGGAGAAGTGACAGGGAGAATAGAATCTATTCTCTCTGAATTAAGCATGGTTTAGGGCCAGGCATGGGAGTACACACCTATAATCCTAGTGACTCAGGAGGTTGAATCAGGAGAATTGCATGTTTGAGGCCAGAGGCAGTCTGCATAATTTAGCAAGACCTTGTCTTAAGATAAAAAATAAAAAATAGTCTGGGGTGCATCCCAATGGTAGAACACTTGCAAAGTATGTGTGAGGCCCTGGGTTCAACTCCCAAGTCCTGCAAAAAACAATATATTTTATGGACATTTGTGTTGTCTCTCTTTGGCAAGGGCTGGAATTTAGCTCAGTTGGTAGAGCACTGCTCTGCAGTCTCTGAGGGCCAGAGTTCGATTCCCAGCACCGCAAAATGGGAGAAGGACATGGCAACCCACTCCCAAGTCAGCCATTGAAAACCCTATGAAGGTCGCTATTAGTCGGACTAGACTTGACAGCACCTAACAACAATAAAAACTCTTTGGAAAAGAAAGTCAATCATATCCCCATCTTTTTTCATGCAAAGATATTGAGTTACAAGGAAAGTTATCATACTAATCAGTTCTATTTTATTCTATAACATTTGGATCTGTATGGACAAGGGATTAACTTTATGGCTCAAGGAGTTCCCATAGTAATTTAATAGAGAGTAATAGATGGAAATGGGTACAGAGAATAATCCATTATCTTTTAGGATGTGCATTTATGGGCCATAGTTTCTTGAGAGTTGAGTCTATGTCAAGATGCTTCATAAGTATGGTGAACATTTGAAGATTCTTTGAAAACCTGACAGATACAGTATAAAAGAAAATTTGAACTAGATGGAATTATATAAGCAAGAAAGATTTTCTTCTAGACTGTTTCAACATGGGTTAATATTATGTAATAAGGGGCAGAGTATTGAACTCAACTCCTCTTTTTTAAAATGGGCTAGATGGTTTTTAAAGCACTGTGTGAGCTACTGAAAAGTCTGGGAGGAAGTCAGGGAAGTCAGTGTGATTGGGTCATCTGTGTTTGTTAATTGGTTCTTAATGAAATTTAGGTGCCTATCTTCCCACAGAGACTGGGAGATATGGCCACTATCTTTTTTGATAATTGTTTCAAAGAGAGGAGAACAGGTCCTTGAAAAGGACATTCCTTTGTAGTAGAAGAATAACATTTCAAATAATGAGAAAAAGAATTTGTAATTGCAAATTTTCTAAAGTAAATGCTCTAGGAAACAGAAGGTTAGGGTCCTATAGTGAAGAAGAAACCTATATAAAGTTTACTTAGTTGGGGAAAATGTTAAGGCAGTCTAAGTGGACATGACAGTACTAGGTAGGGGAGTCATTATCAAACATTTGAAGTCTGAATGGATCTTTGATTGTATAATTATTTCCTTAACAGCTTGCAAGACTTTACTAAATCTAAGTGTAATTTCGTAGGCATTCAACCAAAAAAATCACCTTTGATTTACTATTTGAGGCAAAATGTATGACAATATTTCCTGTGAAAACTAAATTTTCTCACTTCTTTTTCTCACCTAGAGATATGAAATGAAGGTTACATGTCATAATTTTTAATTTTAAGGGATCTAATATAAGGGTTCTACATAATAATTTGAATGATACATAGTGCTGTACAAAAATATGCAATTGGACTTAACATCATTACTGTATTTCATTGATCATAAGACATCCTTAGCTCTGAAATTGGCATGTAAATTTTAATTTACAGCATTTTACACTTATAAGGACCATTTTTGTCCTCCTATAATCCCTCCTTCTCTATATTCTGTCTTCCCCACCACTTTTCTATTTCTTTGTCATATTCTCAGCCCTGTCTAAATTAAGCCACCTGATGTGTATTTTGTTTAATTATATTTTGCTTTGCATTTAAACCCTAAAGTCTTATGCCCAGGTTCTACCACCAGGTTTTCTGATTTCATCAGTTTATGGTAGGCCAGGGGCATTTGGGCTTTGTAAAAACTCCCAGATGTTCCTAATGTACAGCCAAGAATGAGAATTATTAGTACGAGTAATTGAGAGTTAATAACATATAAAACAGAGCTTTCTAAACTAGGTGATTTCCGAGGTAGAGATTGCTGCATCTCTGCCCTGGAGGTTATAATTCATATTTTTAATTATTGATCTTGGAATCAATACTTTAAAAATTCAGTGCAGTATTGGGTTTTCACTGTGGTGTCTGCCTCTTAAGGACTGTTTGCAGGAGGATGGGGGCAGGTGTCAGCAATGTATAATAATTCATGTGTTTATCTTTCAGCTTTCTCCTTCTGATCCTCACATTTTCTCCTTTAAAGGCGTATTGAGGTGTTCCTGGAGTTGCCTAAGAGATCTCTTCCTGACAACATTTCTCTAGAATGACTTTCTGTGTTTAGGGGTGGTATCCCAGGAGCTACTTGTCCTATCTTTTGTCTACTGCATGAATGGATCTGTCCACTCTGACCTGTTACTGTAGAAAAAGTACAGAAACAGTCCTGGGGGTGTTAAACCCAGGGCCTCCCACATTCTAGATAAGTGCTCTACCATTGAGCTGCACCCCTGCCCCCTTTTATATTATTACTATATTTTAAATTTTGAAACAGCATCCTGCTAATTTGCACAGGCTGCCTCTCAATGGTCTCAAACTTGTGATCCTTCTACCTCAGTCTCCAGAGTAGCTGGAATTACATGCATGGACCATGGTGCCCAACAACATTTTTGAGTATTTTTACTAGAAGTAACAAGCAAAGAACAAAATAGTTAAGAAAGGATTCATGACTAAAGCCATCTAAGTATCTGAATTATAATTGCTAGAGCGCTCGTCCTTCTGTTTTAACTTTTCTTGGGAGCTGAGAACAGCAGAATATTACTAGCTATTGTTTTATTTTGGAGGTTAATATACTGAGACTCTGATTTCTTAAATTTCCTTTTTCAGATTCATATGTCTTCAATTTTATCCTATTTCATAGAGGTGGGGGCAAGAAAAAAATGACAATGTGGGCATTTGGCTTGAATCAAAGAAGCAAGATAATTTATTGTAGAAAAAGACCAATGTGGACATTTTGGTGTCATTGCTTTTATGTGATTCCTCTTGAAATTATGTTGTTGTTGTCGTCATTGTTAGGTGCTGGTGAGTCAAGTCCGACTCATAGAGACCCCATGTACAGCAGATTGAAACACTTCCTGATTCTGTGCCATGCACATGATCTTACTTATTTTTAAGCCCATTGTTTAAGACATTGTGTCAATCCATCTGGTGGAGGGTTTTCTTTTTTTTCGTTGATCTGCCACTCTTCCAACATGATCTTTCTCTAGGGATTGATCTCTCCTAACTACATGTTCAAAATATGTGAGATGTAGTCTGGCCATTGTTGCTTCCAAGGAGCACTCTGGTTGCACTTCTAGGACAGATCTTTTGGTTCTTTTGGCAGTCCATGGTATATTCAGTAGATATCTCCAGCACCATAATTCAAAAGCATCAATTCTTCTCCTGTCTCCCTTGTTTAATGTCCAGCTTTCACAACTATATGATGCAACTGAAAAGGTGTCCTCATATTAAGTAAGAAATCCCTTTCAAACTATGATGCCTGCTACATAGTGGAGGTATTGGTACTGCTGGGGTTCGCCAGCCTAGTACATAATCTAAGGAGATTCCTTGATACTAATTTTTCTTCTTCTAGCCTTTTGTCTTCTGTGATCAGTGTCAAACTTCATGTTCTCCATTGATTTTGGTTAAGGAGAACTGGGAACCTTGATTGGGAAATGCTATAAACTATTCTCAGGCCATGCATTGTGGTACACACCTGTAATCCCAGTCACTCGGGAGGCTGAGGCAAGAGGTTTGAGAGTTTGTGGCCAGAGGTAGCCTGCACAACTTAGGAAGACTCTGTCTCAAAATAAAAAAGAGGTCAGGAGTGCAGTAGCTCAGTGGTAGAGTACTTGCCCAGCATGTATGATACCCTGGGTTAATTATCCACCAGTCAGTACTAAAACAACAACAAACCCAAAAAACAAAAGAAAATCATAGTGCATCATGTGCAAAGAACTTTCAGTGCTAGTTGATGACTTTGGTTATTTTCCAAAATATATGAATTATTATAACTAATTAAAGCAACTAATTTTATGTGCTGTGCGTCAAAATCTGTCTTCCTTACATGCATTCTTTAAGACATTTTGACTGTTTAGGGTTTTTAGTTTGGGAAGGAATTAAAGAAGAATGCTAGGAAGGTGCTCCAGAGAAAATATCTGCACCACGATCTGGCTATCAGTTTAAGAAATGTGGCATCTCCTAATTAGATGCTCCATAATGTGAAGGCTATGAATATATTCCCAAAAGAGCACATTCCTTATCAACACAAGATATTTTCCATAATCTACAATTCTACAAAGAGCAATTTACAATGGAAACATTTTAATTGTAATTCTTTCCATTTATTTTTAGTATGTGTCAGTGAAATTTATAATACGTACACAATATATTACTCAAAAATAATTATGTTTATGCAATAAAAATGTATGCTCCATTTTGTCTGGCATATAATCTCTCTATATATATATATATGCTAAGTACTTTTTGTGATATGTGCGTTATAGCCCTCTCATCCTTTGAAATATTCCAGACTTGCTGGTTTCTCTCACCTGTATTGTTCATGTGTACCATGTTAGCACCAGAAGAGTGATTATACAAAGCATATTCCTTTGAGATTTCTCCATTTTGTTTTTTTGTTTTTAAGTCTCAGGGAGAAAACCTGTTGTTGCTTAAAACAATGTTGCTTCACTCTCTCAGTTACTCACTAAAACTGTGCATTGTGGCATTTTTTTTAAAAAAATTCTGTTCATATGTTGGGACATAAAACAACTTTTTGGAGAGTGCATTATTCCAGATCAAGGAACCAGCGGTTTTGAGCTGCTGCCATTATTGGTACTTGGAAGAAGTAAAAGAACACAATCACAATGCTCAAAACCTCTTGTTGCCTTTCATGTTCCTCCTGTAGGTGATTTTTCATTTAGGGTTCAAGAAGACCACCAGTAGTCTAAGGTCTCACAGGTGGAAGGAAGTATTCTCAAGTCTTTTGATTTTGAGAGTTAGGCATGTTATGGTGTTTGACTTTTCTCCAAAAACTAAGCATGGTGTCAATTGTTGAACTGGGCCACAGACCCATAAAGAGATCAAATGGTCCTCACTCTGTGCACTATAATTCAGACCTCAAGAGTTTATACTTTTTGCTGCTTCTCTTGCTTATCTAATTCAAATTGCTTTGCTAATTCAATTTGTTTTCTCTGTATAAGTTGGTGCATTGTTGTAAGGTGGAAAAATTTTATGACAGTTTTAACTGTCTCATCAGTAAAACCAAGATATAAATTAGCTTGAGCTAGAATATGGCTCATCAGCAACAATTGCTTTAGGATATAAACATGGTTTCATTGTGATTTGGCTAAAGTATGAATTTTGTATTAATTTAGAAAATTGTTCCATCATGAGATATGAAAATTTTAAAACTCTCAATATAAAATATTCCATTCTAGTCTATTAAATTGAATTACTTTATTGGTAATTAATTTCACTAACATGCATTAAAAATTCAGATTTAGCATATTTGTAAAGGCCTGACCTTACTTTGGAAAAGCCAAAGCAAAGCTATGTAGTTTACATACTTAAGACTATAAATGTGTAATAATTAAAGGACCAAATACTGTAAGAGTAAAATTAGTTTGCAAAGCACTGTTTTGGTTTTAATTTTTTTTCACAGTTCTGAAACGGGATTGTGGTGTGTATTTGTTGTACATGTGTGGTATCACAGTGTCTCTCCTGCTCTGCTCTTAATGTATGTCAAGCTCCTTTTAAAATTTATGATTTATTTTCCAACTGGTAATGCCATGTCCTATGCTGGGTGATAATAACAATAAATTCTATGAAAAGTCAAAAAAGTAAAGACACATCATTGGGTGTAAAATACTGTAGGAGGGTTTGTAGAAGAACCCTGGGCATGAAGTTATCAAGATGGTTGTGATAAGAACAGAGAAGTAGACACACTGCTTTAGGTAAGATATCAGAGCAGAAACAAGATTCAAATGTTAGAAGGAGCATAGTCTGACCAGAATGTGTGAATTTATGTTACCAATCAGCTATCTGATCTTTTGCCCTATCCAGATAGAAATTGTGAAAAGGCATAGGGTGGTTTCTTCTGCGTTGGTAGTTCCAGGTCCTTGAGTGTGAAGGGCCCATGGGCTGGACTAAACCAGAGGCTTATGACTCTGGGTCCAAAGAACGAGAGGCTTATGGCTCTAAGCTCCAGAGGCCAGAGACTTCTCACTCTCATTGCTCAAGTCAGAGGCTTATTGATCTTGCCTTGACTGTGGCCTCACACGAAGCAACAAGTAACAAATGGCTTGTAGTAGTAGCTAGTAGTGGCAGGAACATCCAGGGCCAGTATTATGTCTCTCAAAATTTGAGTGTTAGGACCTTGGGCTGCTAACAGTAGTTAATATTACAGTCCTTGGGTCTTGGTACCCTCAGTCCTTCACTCTTGGAAACTCCCTGGAACTCTTCCAGTGACTATGGCTTACAGTCTCTCATCCTTGAGGCTACTGGTGCTGCCACAGTCACCACTGGCATGGTCATCACCATTGCTACTGCTACATCCTCTTCGTGTCACCACCCAGGATAATTCTTTACTGGGCCTAATTTTGCAACACCTAGCAGGAAGCACAGAGGAGTGCCTCCTGGGTGACCGGAAAAGTGAGCTGAACAGTTTGGCTACATAGGAGGTAGGATATGGCATGAAAATGTATTGATTGTAAAGCACCAATCATCGCACAACTTCCACTTCCACCATCACAGACCTTACATAAGGACCCATCTCAGGCTTCACATTGCACCAATCACAAGCTTTCTATGGAACCACCAGGGGCAGGAGCTGGGATTTAGCTCAATTGATAGAGCGCTGCGCTGCAGTCTCTAAGGTCCCGAGTTCAATTCCCAGCACCACAAAAATGGGAGAAGGGCCTGGCAGTCCACTCCCAAGGCAATCCCAAAACAGCCAGCCATTGAAAACCCTATGAGGGTTGCTATGTGTCAGATACCAACTTGATGGCACCTAACAACAACAACTAACCAGGGGCAGAGCTCTTCCACTGGCCTGAGCTTGAGAGTGAACAGAGTCATCTAGAGGTCACTGAAGCTTGTCTTAGAGTAATGTCTTCTAATACTAGTGCAGGTTGTCAGGAGTGGTCATGATTGCAAGAAAGCCTTCCAGAGCAGGCTTCATGGCTTCTTTAGCAGTGGTCCTTGCAGTTGGAGTGCAGTGTCCTTGAGAACAGTAGTGGAGAAATTAAAATAGCCACACTATCTTGGAGGCAGTCTGATTGTTTGTCAAGAGACTGCTTGGCTGGCAGCTCCCCACTTGAGGCTACCAGACATGGGAAAGGATCTGACAACCACAGCTAAAGTGATTAGGTGGTTTCTTACCAATGTTTCAAATTATTCAAAGGAAAATAATGAGTACGTATATATACACACACATATCTCAAGAAATTAACATAAAATTAACATTCTTACCAGTGCTTAAAATAATTTCATTCTTACGGTGCTTAATTACACTTAACCCTGGGTTGAATGCCCCTAGGAAAGTTTGCGTCCCCCTAACCTATCTCATAGGTATAACCTATAGTAGGAAGTGATTCTGTAGGTATCATAAGGGTAAATAATGGAGCAAATGGTTCCTAATAATGGAGTATGGACTTGGGCTTAGAGGGTATGGGGTGAGTTTGATAAGTACAAACAAGCCTCTTATAAACTTTTGAACAGAGAAGTAGCACAACAAAGCCATGTTCTCATCTTTGCTGCATACCTGCAAGTGAGGAATGAGCTTGTGGGAGAGAGATCTGGAAAAAGGAAATATTAATAGTAAAATGATACACATTTGAAAAAATATGTGGCAAGAAAAACTCATGAAGTGGCAAGGTCCGTTTCAGATCAGATGGTTCCTGAACAGTATGCATGTAGGGCATAAGCCTTTTGTAAGATATGTTGTAACTGCTTAAGTAAAGGAGAAAGTACATAAAATTTGACAATGGATTGAATATTCAGGGCCAAAAACAGCAGGTGCCAAGATGTATGCAAAATGAAAGGAAAAGATGATAAATCATAGTAAAAGGAAGAAATGGAAGTTATTTTAGTTGAGGATAAAAATAAAAAGAAACACAAGTAGCATATTAATTTGAGTATTTTCTCCTTAAAAGAAAGCACTATAGATTATTCATTTGTGAATTTACAAATAATACCTTGAACCTTGAAATCATTCTATATGTGTATTTATTAAATGAAGATTAATCAATTTTAAAAGCCGTATTGTAATTTAGTAACTGACTAAAGTCAGGATGCAAAATAAAAGTCGATACTAGGTTTTGAAATGGAATTACCGAGGAATGGGTAGTAATTTGAAGCTGAATGGTATAGTAGGAATAAAATGGCCCCTAACAATATGTGCATCCTGATCCTAGGATTCAGGCTGGGATTTAGCTCAGTTGGTAGAGCTCTGCTCTGCAGTCTCTGAGGTCCTGGGTTTGATTCTCAGCACTGCAAAAATGGGAGAAGGACATGGCAACCCACTCCCGAGGCAATCCCAAAACAATCAGCTCTTGAAAACCCTATGAGGGTCACTACGAGTTGGAGGCAACTCGACAGCAACTACCAACCAACCAGTCTTAGGATTCTGTGAATATGTTAGGTTATATAACAAAGGAGGCCTGCCACTGTAGCACTGTGGCATCTGATCCTGCTGGATCTCAGAAGCTAAGCAGGGTTGGGCCTGGTTAGTACTTGGATGGGAGACTGCCTGGGAACACCTGGTGCTGTAGGCTTGGGAGAAGAACCCAGCAACCCAATCCCAAAAATCAATCCCCATTGAAAACCCTATGAATAGCAGAAAAGCACTGACAATAGTGTTTCACTTGTTGTAGGTAGGGCTGCTAGGAGTAGGACATCTACTCGATGGCACCTAACAACAGCAACATAACAAAGGAGAATTAATGTAGATGGTATTAAGATTGCCAATGAGCAGACCTTAGAAGAGAGAGAGATTATCTCAGATAATGTAGGTCAGCCCAATGTGATCTCAAGTGTCCTTAAAATGTAGAAGAGGGAAGCAGAAATGTCAATATCAGAGTGGTGCCATGGAGAAAAAGACTCAGCTGGACTTTGCCAGCCTTGAACGTGGCAAGTGCCATGAGCCAAGGAATATAAGGACTCTGTGGAAGCTGGAAATGGCAAGGAACTAGATTCTTTAGCACCTCCAGAAACAAATCTGCCTGTAAACACTTTGATTTTATCTCAGTGAAACCCATTTCAGATTTCTGACCTCCAGAACCATAAGGAAAAAAAAAAAGGGAGGGGAAATGAGGTACCAGTTAGAAAAAGGCATTGGTTCTAATAATCAAAATATTGAGTCTGTGAAACCTGGGTGGAGAATTGTGGGAAAACCTGCTTACCTTCTCTGGGTCGCAGGATCCCCATCAATTACCACTCTTAGCATCTGGGAAAGCTTGTTCTTGATACTAATGCTAACACTGACTATTCTTCTCTGACTCTTCCTTTCCCTCACTTGACTCTTATATGGGTGGGGGTCTCCAGCATTTTGAGTTCCTCATTTCTAATTTCTTTTCAAGGATATAACTGTGTATATTTCAGTGGTTGTGATTCCAGTGGTTCTAATTGTTGCCTATTTTCTCAAATGATATGCACATTTGTGTATTCAACACCCAATCCTTTCTTAAAGTTAGAGACATATTTCCAAATGACTCCCTAGCACTTTTGAAGGGACACAAGCAGCTTAACTTGTCTGCAAACAAATTTACCATGTTCTCCTTTCCCCAAAATCCCTTTTAAAAATATCAATTCCATTTAAACAATTCAATGCCTTTTAGATATCTAAAACATCAATGCTTTACTTTCTCAAGTTAGTTAAGTCATACTTTCATTCTTTTTTCATTGTCTTTACTGAGAAGAACAGGACTAGAAAGGAAATGAAATATTTCTTATTCATGAAATGAGGATTTAAAAAATTTAATTTAACTGATATAGTTAAACTAAAGTAACAAGTTTCACAATGCTGCTCTCAGCATTTAAGGAAGGTCATTCATCACTTCTAGAGGATAAAATACACCACACTGAACAAGGATTCACACATTTGTTTTCTATAAATGACCACAATAAATATTTAACACAATAATCCTTGTAAGTCAGATATCATCTTTACCCCATGTTCTTCCCTGGGTTTTGATTTCCTTGTTCACTTGTTTATTGTTGTTTTTAAACAACACTCATTAAATGTAAATTTTATTCTTAGTTTGCAGACCACATAGCTTGATTTATCCTGCAGAATGCATTTGGCATATACACTGCACTTTGCCAACCAGAAGGAGTAGAACATTGCTGAATTTTATTCATAGTGACATAATATTGTTGAGAAAAAAGTGTTTTCCCATCTAAATTATAAATATTTGCCTTTATATATATCAATAGTCTGCAACCATAGCACTCTGGCATCCAATCCCACCTGATCTCTGAAGCTAAACGGGTCAACCTGGTTAGTCCTTGGATGGGAAACCTCCTGGCAATACCAGGTGCTGCAGGCTAGGGAGAAGGACCTGGCAATCCACTCCCAAAACAATCTGCCATTGAAAACCCTGTAAATAGCAGAGAAGCACTGACATAGTGCTGGGCATGGCACAGTGTTAAGGAGTGTTTCATTCTGTTGTATATAGGGTCACTAAGATCTGGGCCCAACATGATGGCACCTAACAACAGCAATATATATCAATAATCAGTTTTATCCAAACTAGATTATTTCTATTATTAGCTATGGCAGAGAAGAAAGATTTAAGGGATATTCTGAAGAAACATGAAGGGAAAAAATACTTTCTGGAGGAAAGAGAAAGGGAAAGAAACACAAGTGGTTAGACATGAGGATTGCATTTCTCCCACCTCTCCAACCAAATCACAAGGGTACAGGTGACAAAAATAGCTAATGGGATTTTGGAGTGTGAGAAATCTAGAATAGAGGCATTTGTTCTCTTCTCTGTAATGTAGAACCTAAGAAAACTATAAGCAGATTAGAGAAACATCATATCCTCCAAGGTTTCAAAGTGGAAGGACACTGGACAGAAGGTATTGCTAACACTGCATGAGATATCCCTTCTGGTATACCTCATTACTATTAAGCTTCTAAGAGATTTAGAAGTTCTCTAATGTCGTAGTAGTACGATTCTAAAGTACTAAGAGAAGTGGTTTGTGAGAAGAATACTGGTGTTTGATATTAAGGGGATAATAGGACAATAAATCATTGAAACACAATGCCAGAACTGCTGTTATGTTAGCCCAGATCAAGGCTGGGGCAGTAAACTATACCAAAGTTCTTGTGCTCTTTCCTGGTATACAACTGTTTTAAAAACTTACTTATGTGATACTTAATGGTTTCACTGGGCTGGGATTTAGCTCAGTGGGTAGAGCGCTGCGCTGCAGTCTCTGAGGCCCTGAGTTCAATTCCCAGCACCACAAAAATGGGAGAAGGGCCTGGCAATCCACTCCCAAGGCAATCCCGAAGCACTCAGCCATTGAAAACCCTGAGGGTCGCTATGAGTCGGATACCTACTCGACGTCACACAACAACAACAGTTTCACTTAATGAAGGAATAAATTTGATAACTGTACCTATCTTGACCCTAGAGTACATATATATTTTTACTATTCTCTGTGAAAAAAATAGGACATATCCATAAAGTTCTATATGACAGAGTATGAAGTTTGTCACAAGGAAGAGTGTGTTTGTTAGTTTTGAGCTAAACTAACTGTATTTTTTTAAAACAATTTTTACTTGGAGGAACCATTTTTACTTGGAATAACAACTGTCAGAGAAACAACTGTTATTCAAACTTGGGTACAGGACAATTTTGCAAATGAAGAAAGTAAGCCTATCATTTCAGAAAAAAAAATACTGATCATATTTGTTTCCAGTAATAAGAATTTTCAAGAAACAATTAGAAATTTGATATGATAGGCAGAATGATAGTCTCTCCTGCCCCCAACAAGTTCCATGTCCCAAAACCCATAAATATGTCATGATATATAACAAAAAGGGCATCACAAGTATAATTAAGATTACAAACTTGGAAATAAGGATATCATCCTGAATTTTCCCTGTGGCACTAATCTAATTGGATAGACTCATAAAAGCAGGGAATCCTCTCTCCCTGTGGAAGCAGAAAAGATGGGGCATACGGGGATGTCAGAGAGACTAAAAGTATAAAGAGCACTCATGCTGTTTCAGGTTGGAGAGGGAGAGAACATCATGATGAACACCATGGGTGTCCTTATAGAGCTCAGAGCCTTCCTGGCTGACAGGCTTTAATGAATCAGAGCCCACAACCTGAATGAACTTGGAAGAATCCTCTTCCCCCAGAACCTCCAAATAAATGACTAGGCTGGTCTATACCTTGATATCAACCTTATGAGACCCAGGGCCCAAGAACCAGCTGAGTGCCCCTGGATTTCTGAACTACACAACTGTGAGACTGTAAACTTGTACTGTTTTAAAATGCCAAGTTTTGGTAAGTTGTTATGGTAACAGAAGCAAACAAATACATTTGAAAAACATATTTGCTCCCTTAACCTTGGCAGGCATATCTCATGAGATCAACAGTGATAGTGGTTTTTTTATGTTACATAATGAAATGTATCAGCATGGAAAGATATGTCTGCATAACTCATTCAATAAATGTTTTCCACAAGATGTTAGGAAGTCATGCATGAGAGGAAGCTGTATTCAAATTACTAAACTTGAATACAAAGAGTGCAAATATCATGTCACCCCAATGAGAAAGAAAAAGAAAGAAGGAAAGGGGGAGAGAGAAAGAGAAAGAACAGAGAGGCAAGAGAAATCTCTTTGGTTGGCTCTTTTCTGGTCACCAGATAATAATCAAAATATAAGTGGGAAATTATTGCCTACCTCTGAAAGCAAATGTGGGGGTAGATTGACCTCTCAAGGGCTACCAAAAAAAAAAAAAGCATATTCTTTTCTGTTAATTGGGTTGAGTAACTTTGTTTCTATAAGATGATTGTGTGGTAAAAGGGACTTTCCAAGTTATTTTTTGTGAACCATTGTTTATTAAACAGAGTATTTGAAATGCTTGACATTACTGCCAAACAATCCAGGGAGATCCAGTATTGGGGCTCTGTCAGTTTAAACTCCTTAAAAGTTTAGCTCTTAGATGGGGAGGGTGGGGGGAGAGAAGCATAGGGGAGGTTAAGGGGGAACCTATATGAATAATGTACATCAAAATGCATATATGGAAATGTCACAATGAAAACCATGTCAGAATGAATCACATTAAGGTGTACATTAAAAATTCCCAATAAAAAATAAAAATAAAGATAGGCTGCAGATATGGAGAAGGATAAATAAATATGAGTGAATAAATATAGATGTGGTAAAAAAAACTTACCTCTTTTAGCCAAAATGATTAAGGGCTAATTGTGGCCCATTCTTTACCCCTAAATATATTCCCCAATTACGTTTTCTCAAGGAATGGAAATGGCTTACTGAATAAAAAAAAAAAAACTGAGAAGATAACTTTTGCTATCAGAATTACAAAATACATATTTGTGCAAGCTGTAAAAAAAGAGTGCAAATATTTATTGATACAGCTTCAGCTTTTTCAGGCACTATATATTTTTAAGAAGCTGTTGCTCATTGAGCATTGTTGAAATATAAAAAATTGTCATAATCATGCAAAAATGTGAAAATTCCAGTGGACCACTGGACTAACCCTTCCTTTTACCCTTCCTAAATATTTCAACTAAAACAACATATCTCAACAGAATGAATACAGAAATAGTCATGAGAATCATATTATCTTCAGTGAAGCCAGACATCTCAATATAAAGATATTTGCAAAATGTAAAATAATGCCACTTGAGTTACTAATTTTTGGAAAATACTTTCCATAAGTATTGTTTGTGTTAGTATGTAATGAAATTTTATTTAAAATTCTTATTCTATTTTTAGTTTATTTAAAACTAATTTGCATTTAAAATTTGTTGTAATTTCTAATATTGGGTATCAGTAGTATATATAAAAACCATAACTGACATAAGCAGATCTTTTTTGATTTCTTCTTATTGTTGCTAGATGCCATCAGTGTCCAACTCATAGTGACCCTACGTACAAAATACAAAACAGTTTTGTCAACTTTTCATCTATTTACATAGAGTTTTCAATGGCTGATTGTTTTTTGGATTTCTTAGTAGTTTTTTTAATGTGTAGGGGATCTTGAGGTCAAAACTTTGGGAACCATTGACTTCTCTATTTCACAGGAATACAGAGTTCATATAGGCAGGACCTAGTGCTTAATTCTCTGTGAAAAACTCAAACCCTTATTTTTTACCCAGAAGAATCTTGAGAAAGGTGAGAAAGATGATGCTTTGAGAAGAAAGATGCTGATTGGTTTTGAATTTGAGCTTTAAACTAACTGAAAATGTCAGCATGAAAATTTCTATAATAAACAGTAGAGACCAAGCTTCCTTTCTAATTATCCATGTTAAATTTACCCACTTATCATTCTCATCCCTTTTTCCATCAGCAAAATCAGGGAATCCAGAACATAATAAGGTGAGTTAAAGGAAAACAATGTACTTTAATTGCAGTTTGTGCATGATAAAATTGAGGTTCAAGAGCGTTAACATCCTCCCTTGCTTAAAGGGCTCCGCATTATCATCTGAGAAGTACATAAAGCCTGAGTAGACACTTCCGACTGTGGCCAATTTTTTTCAATCTACAACCAAAATTCAGCACCCTATGCACTTTATATTCTACTAAAATCAGATGGTTTTATGTTTCCTGCAAACAATTCTCCTTCTTCCAAATTCTGTTCATTTATTTCCTCTCTAAAATGCCCATTTTTTCTCATCCACCAGGGTATCCTATTTCTTAAAAAATGCAATTATTATATCACTACTTTCCTGATACCCTTAAGGCCTCAACCAAAGGTGATTAATTCCTTTCTTCTCTGTCTATAATAGCATCCTATAATGGTACTATAAATTGTTTAATGAGGTGTGGTTTTATAAAAAAAATGGGATGAGATGGTATTTTCTTGATAAATTATAGAATTTACTTTTAGGATTCATATTGGCAGCCTAACTTTCAGTACACTGGTTGCTATGGGTTGGACGTGACTCTACGGCACCTAACAACAAGTCAGTTGAGATACAGTTGCATAGGAAGCCAAAGACTCACTTTAACATAGGGAGAGAAGTTTATTTGTTAATCTTGCCCACTGAATTGGGAATTCTTGGAAGACAGGGTTCTATTTTAGTACTCCCAGCATGGTTCTTGGCACATTTAGGTACTGAGCAAACTTGTGAGTGATAAATGGATGAGTGATAAAATATTTGACCTGGATAATCTCTCACCCTCTGTAAAGATCTTCCCAATTTTTTTTTCTGAACCACCTTTCTCTCTTAATTATTATTTTCTACCTGAATTTATTTTTCCTTTGTCTACCTTTTATCCAGTTTTTTTTTCTTTGCTCAGACAATAAACACATGCACAGACTTCCGATTTAAAGTGATATTTAGTCAGCAGCCTCTGATGTAGGCTTTTCCATCTCGTGTTCCCAGCAGTGTATGCTTGGAAATAGAGAGGGATTTTTACATCACTACTATAAGTAAGGGAATGGAGTTTGGCTCAGTTGGTAGAGTTCTGTACCATACTTCCTGAGGACCTATGTTCCATCCCCAGCACTGCAAAAATGGAAGAAGGATGTGGCAGTCCACTCCTGAAACAATCCCAAAACAACCAACCACTGAAAACACTGTGAGGGTTGCTATGAAATGGACTCAACTTGATGACACCTAACAACTATAAGTAAAGCTGAACAGGCTCTTTCTATAACAGTAAAGAGATATCAACTAATTGAAGAAGCTGTTGGTGACCCATTATGGTTTAAACAGTTAGATCTGGATGGTGATAAGTTTCATGACAACCAGAGTCAAAGGTAGCATCAACTAGCTTGTAATGTTTGTTGAACCCTTGAGACATGAGAGATACAGTCATTGCATTTACCATCTGAGTCCAATAAATCCCTTTTCAGGTTGTTGTATCTTTAAAAATTTACAAAACTAAGAATAAATAAAGGGTGATAAACAAAAGGTTAATAATAATCTAAGCATAGAAACACCTCTTGTATCAAGAAACTTTTGATGTACAAGCATGATAAATGGCAAAAGAATACTGTCACGTTTACATTTAGCAAAGTGACATGATTCAGATTTTTATTTAAACCCTGCTTGGTTCGTTCTTTCACATTTTCTGACAAAGTTGTTGGAATATATTTTTTCTTCATGTTTTTAGAAGTGTATTGTTCATTCTGTAGTTCATACGTTTTGAAAAAATAATTCTAGAATCATACTAGAATCACCCTCATTTTCATTTTCTAGGGTGTACCCTGACTTATTAAACATCTTCGTCTGCCAGTTTATGTATCTTGATTTTTTGGGTGGAAATTGAAAATTTCTGAATTCTTAACTGTGTTCAGTAAAAGCCAAAAAATTACAAAGATGGTATCTAAGTTTGTCTTTTTGAAATATGATATAACATTTTGGACAATGCATTAAGAAAACTAAGGAAGGATCTTCTAACATTTATTTACCTTTTTCCATAATTTTAATATTGTACTAGTTATTCTCAACATCATTAGTAATAGTTGCTAAGTAATGGAGATGAATAATAAAGTAGTATCTGTAGGATAATGAATAACAAATGTCAAGATATGGCAAAAAATAAGATCACTAATGTTCCATAATGTAGTTTAGAAATAAAGGTCTCAATGGAGCTATATAATAATGGCAAAATTGAATAGGTTTTATGTTTTTCAAAATTCTTGGTATAGTTTTGAGTATATTTAAGCCATTAAATTCTTAATTCTTATAAATACAACTAATCAAAAAAGAAATTCTAACTAAAATTTGATCCGATGGATTATGACAGGATGTTGAGGTTTGCTCAAATGAGGCAGCACATTTATGGCAGTCAGAAGACAGGCCAGACACCAGTTGTGTTTACCTTGCTCTTCCTGTTCTATTCATAGCAAATAACCAGGGCAGGAAGTAGAGCATATTGGAGGGGATAGAAAGGTGATGGGTAAGGAGGCTTTTGAAAGCAAATCTTATCACATGAATTACAGTGATTATAAATGTTGAAAACAGAAGGAAAACAGGCAGATAGGAGCCTGAAAGAACTTTTGTAGTCATCCGAACACCAGATTATTCTGCATTTGCTCCTCATATGTCACTCTGTGTTTCTGTGGAGCACAGGCACATTAAGGAATTCATACTGAAAAATAAACATTAGGCTAGGAACCTAACCTAGTAAGATTTCCCTCCTTCTGAAATCTAAGAGGTCATTACCAGAATCTAGGGTCTGTTATCCTGAGGGCAAACATTGGGTCAAGATAGAAGGTTTTTTTTTTTTTTTTTTTTTTTTAAGCATTACTAGAGAATTTTGCACCTCCCCCCCCCAGTAGTAGGAAATTGAACCCAGGGCCTTGTGCAGGGGGAGTGTTCTACACTGCACCATGAGCCCATTTTTTAATATTTTAATTTTTGAGATAGGGTCTCACTAAATTGAGCAGACTGACTTTGAAGTCAAACCTGTATACCCCCTGCTGAGTTGCTGTGATTACAGACATGAACCAATGCAACAAACCCACAGTAGGGAATTTTAAATAAAAAATAAGTCAAACCAACCAACATGGGGCAAGCAAACAAGTATTACAGCAAAAGTGGAAGGAATATGTTCTTGTATATTCCAAAGAAGAGCATTTCAAAACCAGCCTTCGTATTCACAGAATCCTAGGATTTGTTGGTTGGTAGGTGCTGTCGAGTGAGTTATAGGTCTTATTTCAGACAAGTCTTTTCTTTCCATGCCCCAGTTCCTCCATTTTGGTGTGGGAATGGTTATTCTGTGCCATTGTATGTTGGAAGTATGTAACCTGTTGGTGTTTTGCATGGCCTCCCAGTTAAATTTGCTTTGAGTCTCAGTAGATACTTAGGACTTGGAATTTTAAATATGGTTGAGACTGTTAAGACTTTGGGAAGTCTTAAAGTTTGCCTGAATGCATTTTGCATTATGAGATAGGCTTTATGACCTATGGGAATAAGGGGCTGAATGTTTTGGTTTGGATATACACTGTCCCTAAATTTCATGTGTTTAAAAGTTTGGTCCCCAGGTAGTGGTGTGGTTTGTGAAGGCTATGGAACTTTGGGAGATGGGTACTAAGATTTGTGAACGTAAGTCACTGAGGTCAAGATTTTGGAGGTTTTTACCTGGAGCCCTGGTTCCAGTTGTTCTCTGCTTCCTAGATATCAAGATATGAGGAGGTCATCTGTTGCCTGCCTCACAGCCTCCCCTGACACAATGCCTGCTCCTATGCCACCTCTATGGACTACAATCCTCTAATCATAAGCCCCCAATAAATATCTCCTCCCATAAGTTTACTTCTATTGGTTTCTCTGCCACAGTGGCACAACAGCTGAAAAAATGCAAATATGTATTCTGTTGTTGGATAAAATGTTCTGTAAATGTCTGATAGATCCATTTGCTATATTTTGTGGTTCAACTAAAATATTTTTGACTGGTTTTCTGTCAAGAAAGTGTGGAAAGTAGGGAATTGAAATTGTATTAGAGTCTCTCTCCTTCTGGAACTAATAATTTTGCTTTTTATAACCACTACATGTCTTTTGACTTGAGATTTCTAGTGGTGAGGCATGAGCATCTAGAGGTCTAACAAAGCCCCCAGGTGACATTTATGTATATGAGAATACGACAGCCATACCATAAGTAAAATTGTAATGAGACTGTCTCCCACTGATTGGGTAACCCTTATTCTAGCTTTTATCTTGCCCTTTCTTTTGGCAACTTCTTCTAAGGTGTCTTCCGATGACCTTGCCTCTTAATATTCACTCCCTTGTATATATTCCTGCCCTTCAGTGATGGTTGGACCTATTGACTGGTTTATACTATGTAGAATATGGCAACTGTATAGAATGCCACTTACAATATTAAATTATAAATATACTTTGTGTTAGGTAATAAACAAGCTCTTTTCCCTTTTGATTAGATCTCTCCCCTTTCTTGTTTATTCTCCCTTTCTTGGGAAATGTTGGTGGGGTACAGAACAATACAGCATTGGCTTTTTCCATTTTGCAAGTATTGTATTACTTTTAGTTAGACTTTTATCAACACAAGGTTTATGGAAGCTTTTGACTAATATATAGTAAAACTCATATGCATATTTGGGTTATATTCCTATTTTTTCCATGTACTCATGAAGTTACACCATTTATGTTGAGATTATCTTCTCCCCCTTTATATCCTCCCCATCTCCCCTTCCACAATCTTCACTTCCCTTTGCTGGATCTCTCCCCTTTCTCGAGGTAAGCCAGCTGCTGTATCCTATGGCAGACCTGTGATAGGCCTATGAGAGTGGCCTTGGTGATGGATCTGCCAAGGCCTGATAAAAACTATGCAAGTTTATGCTGAGGTGAGCCTTTAAATGACTCCTGCTCTCCCACTATTGACAGCTTGACTACAATCTCATCAGAAGACCTTCAGCGAGAAATACCTACCTGCTTTCTTCTTGGACTCCTGACTCACAGAAACTAGGAGATAAAGACTGATTATTTAAGCTGCTAACTTTAGGGATTATTAGTTAATATGTAAATAATGGTCCCCTTAAGGGACATAGGATTGTTCACTACTAGTCTTATGATCCTAGCCTTCTTTACATTCTTTTCCTTGGATTACTGTTTCTCATAATTTCTTCTCCTATGTTCTTTCCAGGGTCCACATAGACCAGTTGCCATTCTACTTCATGATCTTTGATTCGTATCAATTTTTACAGTCAGACTAGTTCTCAAGTTAGATCCTGGTAATCCTGTCTTCTTGATTTTGAGAGTGAAGTAGAATGGTGCAGGTTGCTGTAATTTATACCTTATGGCTGAATACCAATAACATTCAAACCCTTCTAAAGGTGAGAATGAAAATCTTCAAAAAAGTTTGATATACTGTTTTTATATGTGTATACATGGGGAAGTGTGTAGTAGTTTCTTATAAAGTTAGTTGTTTTGTCCCCTAGCCATTCTGTAACTTTTGCTGGTATCATCTACTTTGTAACAAAAAATCTGCCATGTGAACTTTAGAAAAGTTAGTGCTAGCCTAATTTTCCAGGATATTGAAGAATTTCATTGTATAGTCAAGTTCCCCAGAGCAAATCTGTTGATATGGCAATAAGATGATGTAAAGAGCATGATGCCGTCCTCTAAATTTTCCTTAAACCTGCTGATCTGTGAAGATTGTGTCTAATGCACTTTGTTGTGCTTTGAACCTCTGCTGGGAGTACATGATTAACAGTGTTGTAAAACAACTCTGACGAGGACTCTGGCCAAGAACCTCCCTGTAGTATGTGGTAGGGAGACAATGACTTTGCCTGCTAAAGCCAAATCAACCAATTTCTTCTGTCAAACTACTAGACAAGCTGTTTGACACTGGGGAGGTAAAATGACCCAAAGGTCACCTAGATTTTGCTATTTAACAGTTCTGCTGGCACCAAGAGGACAGGCTTACTGCTAGAGCTTTCTCTTTTAGCCTTTTACTTCTTAAGTTAATCACTATTATTAACAGGGTAGTGATTAAAAATATAGACTGTGAAGTCAAAGTACCTGTGTCAGGATGCTGGATACATCAGCTATTACTACTACATCTTTACCCACAATGTATGGTTCTCCAAGGCTCAGTTTCCTCATTTGTAAATGGGAATCATAGGAGTACCTAACTCCTGAAGGGAAAAGAGCTGTGAAAGATAAAGGAGGAAAATATGTGGAAAATCCTTGGAATACTAATTGATACATGCACTTGACAAATGTTAGCTATAAATATTCAGCTATTATTAGAATTGTTAATAGTTCTATTAAATTACCTATAGCTATTAGCAAGAAATCTTTTTATATTTGAATTCTACTCCACTTTCTCAGTTACGGTATTGAGGTCTTTTTAAAGAACTACAGCACTAAAGATGTTGAAATTTTCTTAAATGCATAACTAAATATGTTGTTGTTGTTATTGTTGTTAGATGCCCTTTTCAGTGGGGTCCAACTCATACTGACTCCTATGGGGTTTGCAATGGCTGATTGTTTCAAGATTGTTTCAACAGTGGGCTACCATGTCCTTTTCCCATTTTTTTGCAGTGCTGGGGATTGAACCCTGGACCTCAGAGAGTACAGAGCAGAATTCTACCAACTGAGCTAAATCCCAGCTCCATAATTAAATGTATAATTAAAAAATATACTTAACTCTAGAATTTTTATGTTTTGAGGTATAGATTTGTCTATATGATATGTAATTTAAAATGTAACAACTTTCCATTTATTAATAGTCAATCTCTATTTATTAAAATATGGGTTCTCCATTTGGTTTGGGTAATGTTCATTACAACTGTAATATTCACATAATTCTTCAATCAGTCCTAATATTTAGTAATAATAAAGCCTTATTTTCCCCCTTCCAATTGCATACATCAGGAATTTCATTTCATAATGCAGTTGTACATATCTTGGTTTAACTGCCTTTCTAATGGAGAATAGGCAAAATAGCCAGATATTCCTTTTTTGCTAGCATGATCAACATTTAACTGGGAATCCTAAATGTGTTTTTCTTTGCTCTGTAGCTTCTCCTCAGAGACAAATAAAATTCAACCACTTTGCTAGACAGGGGTTAATGTATCCACAATGTCTGTTTTCTTTTTTTTCCTTGGTCTTTTCTTGTTGCAAAATACACACTCTTAATTTAGTCAAAGAATCAGATGGGCAGGAAGTCCCAGATTCTTGGAGAATTTGGCTAGGACTTCCTATTACTCAGAGTCCTCTTGACTAAATAGTTCATCAGATTATTTAAAGGCATTTACCCTAATGTTGGGATGAGATCTTCATTTAGTTATAATAATTTTCTTCAGATCTATGTTGATGTTTGAAAAGAACATATCTATCCCAGTCTATGGGGATGGGATTTAGCTAAGTTGATAGAGTGCTGTTCTGCACTATCTGAGGCCCTGGGTGTGATCTCCAGTAGTGCAAAAGATGGGAGAAGGACCTGGCAGCCCCATTCCAAAAACAATTCTAAAACAGTCAGCCATTGAAAACCCTGTGAGGGTCGCTATGAGTTAGACCTGATTTGATGGCACCTAACAACAACAATATCCCAGTCTATCTTCTTTGCTAACTAATATGTACCAGAATAATTTTCATAATGACTACAGCTCCTAACCATTTCTTAAAATAGAATTCTAGTTTTAAAATTTCACTTTCATATCTAGGTGTAATGACAACATTTAGAACAATGCTGGAATTTAGGAAAATTCCCAAACAAAATTCCCAAACAAAAACATCTGATACAGCTACCAATTACCATAGCTTTGGAAAGAGATTTATTCTTCAGAGTTATTAAACAAATAAGAGGTAAGAGTTATAGATATATTCATTACGGAGCTCTATGGTATTGCTGTGGATTTCCAGCATGTGATAAAATATTAGTCCACTATATGTTTTACACCCAAAGTAACTCTTATTATTCCCAAGAAGCTATATTGCACTCTTAGGAGTTGATTTATTAGATCACTTATTCTATGATTACTCATTTCCTAAAACAATATTTTTAATTCTTTAATTATAATAACAAACAAGATCACTCTCCTTTTGGAAATAATGCTTCAGTAGAAGGAGGTTAACAAGTCAACACACAGTGTGTCAGATAGTAAAAATGCTATGACAAAAACGAAGGAAAGATATACGAAATAGTATATGGAGGGCAGGAGGAGATGATTTAATTAATGTAGATAAGGTCTTTGCAAAGGTAATGTTGGGATATAGAAGGAATTAGAGAGACTAGCCATATTTAGGGAAGGCTGATATGAGTGTGATTGATATATTCAAGGAATAGGATTAAAGGTAATGTGGATGAAGAAAATGAACACAGGGAAAAGTACCAGGGAATGAAATCAAACGCAGGATGAAGGAGGTATCATAGGAGCCTTAAAGATCATTGTGGGGACACTGATTTTACTCAGGTCAAGCTAGAAAACTTTGCAGGGTTTAGACCACAGGAGAGATAGGAGTTATGTTTTCAGAGGATGCTCTAGCTGATATTCTGCAAGAATAAGCTGAAGAAAATGGGTCATGAGAAGAGTCAGCAAGGCCAATTATTAATCTAGGTAAAATGAGAACTGAAAATTGGCCATTGGATTTAGTAGTGTAAAGATCACTATAATGACCTTGACAAGAATGCTGTCATGGATGGAGTTTACATGAGCAGATATTGAGATGGACTTTCGCATGCTAAGTACTTATTCAGGATAAACACTTGTGAGAGGGAGATGCAGAAAGCAGAATAGGGTAGAAAAAGAAATTGGACTATGATGCAGTATCAAAAAAGCATTGTTCAACCCCATGGAACATATCAATTTTAAGTAGAGTGGCAAGAGTGTCCTGAATTGAGCTGAAATATCTGAGTATTTATAACTTAGCAGAATCAGTCATTGGGTGTATACCTACCAGTAGGGCTATATGAGTGGGCAAGGGCGCTCCCTACATCTGAGGTAAATCCTGAAAGACCTGAAAGCTGAAGTTTATGTGTACAATGATCCAATAGTAAGGTAAAATATGTATTCCTAGAGTAATGTCCCACTGAAGTCAAGAGAGAATGAGATATGGGTGATCTTTGTACAAAGTAGTGTTAATGAGTGGCTATGAACATGTACACATATGGTTGTAATTCAGCTTTTTTCTCTTCTTAATTATCTTCAGTGAAGTTTGTTTCATAGAGGGAAACTCATGCAAGGGAATATTAGTCAATCAAAAAGTCTCTTGTTTTGCAGGTGAACATAGAGATATTTTCTTTCATAGCTCTCTCCTTAATTGTTGATATCAGTAATATATAAAAAAGTATCATGCTGCCATTATGTTTAAAATTTGTTTGAACAGTAGTAAATCATATTGAAAATGTTTTTCTATTTGTGAAGTTTTTGTTCTTCAATTTTCTTGGAATTTGTGATTGTGACATAATATCTTCTCCCTACTCATTGTTAGATGCCATCGAGCTGGGTCTGACTCATAGTGACCCTATGTACAACAGAATGAAACACTGACACTCTGCCATTCCCAGAACTAAGTCAGTGTTTCTTTTCTGTTTATAGGTTTTCCAGTGGCTGATTGTTTCGGGAGTGGGCCATCAGATCCTTCTCCCATTTTTGTAGTGCTGGAGATTGAACCCAGGGCCTCAGAGCATGCAGAGCAGCACCCTACCAACTGAGCTATATCCTATCCCTTTCCCTACTAAGGGATCTAAAATGTACCTTTTAGGAGCAGAGGTGAGATGGTACAGAAATCTGGAGTAGAGCAATAGGATTACAATTAATGATTCCCAGTAGGATGACAGCCTGCAGCTGTAGCATGGTGGCATCTAATCATGTGAGATCTCAGAAGCTAAGTAGGGTTGGGCCTACTTAGTACTAGGATGGAGACCACTAAGGAACACCAAATACTGTAATCTTGGGAGAAGGACCCAGAAACTCACTCCCCACCACCAAAAACAAACAAACAAACAAACAAACAAACAAACCACAACCAGCCATTTGAAAACCCTATGAATAGCAGAAAAATGCTGACAATAGTGTTTCCCCTTTTGTATGTAGGGCTATGAGTTGGACACCTACTCAACAGCACCTAACAACAAGTAGGATGAAACATATTTTCCCTATCAACATGACTACCTTTCAGCACAGTGCATGCGAGACACACAAACACACCAAACTGAATGGAAACAAAGTTTATAACATAACCACTTATATTCAGATCTTGTATGTGGCAACCTTGTTATATCATGTTTGTTCTCAAAGTCCAAAAAGATAGCTATTATTAATACTACTGGCTTAATAGTAGATTTGGTTTAAAATTTGCATTGGGAGAGAATAAAACTATCAGTGCTGTTCTTTTTATGTGTAGGCAACTGAAAATACTAGGAAACCAGTTCATTGGAATAATGTTCACTGTGTTTAAGTGGGTTTAAGTCAGGCAGAAGCAGTTTTAGGTAGAGATAACTAATGCAGACCCATAAACTTTGGAGGAGTAGTGAGAAAGGATGAAGAAGTTTCTCTTCAGGAGGACATTAAATAATATAAAGCTTGCAGACAAATGAAAATGGCAGTTGGTGACCTATGAATGTTTCTTCCAACCTTAGAATTCTCTTCAACTCTGTCCCAGAAGCACTGTTTGCTGATGGCTGAACCACTTTATCTTTCTACGCCTCATTTCTCTTCCTGATAAGTTTGTGAATGTTCTTCTAACACATCTGGTAGAATGATTGCTAATGAAACTCACCCCTAAAGATTATTTTAACTTATACTTTTGATCCAAGAAAGTAATAATACTTAACAAGAAAATGTTTCTATAACTTTTGCAAACATCTTTCTCAAAAAATGAAACAATATGTGTATTAAGAGCTGTTCATTATTACTTATCAGAAAGAAAGGAACTTTAGAAAATCAAGCATTTTCAAGAAAATGAGGTAATTCACATTGAATTCCATTCCCTCCTTCCCTTTATCTCTATTTCTCTCTCTTTCCCCCTCTCCCTCTCCCTCTTCTTCCCTCCATCCCTCCCTCCTGCCTTCTCTTGCCTTGTTTCTCTTTCTCTTAAAATCAAACTTATTTTTATGATTTTCCAATAGGCACCACTTAAATTAGGGAATTCCATTGCCAGCAATGCTCTTCTTGCTCTAACTTAGGCACATCCTATTCACTTTTCAAATTACTATCTCTCATTACATGTTCTTTGGCTATTTCAGTTCTCATTGATCTTTCTTTACTCACAAATCCAGTAGGATTATAGTTTTCAGAACACTCTTCTAAATTTAATTATATGAGGCCTGTGGTGTTCACCAGTATTTCAGTTGTCTTATACTACTAGCCATTATATTATAGCTCATTGAAATTGTAGAATTTAGTATCTCCATTGTACCTCATAGAGTGCCCTGCCATTAAAATGCCTTAAATAAATGCCCCCTACTGCACTGATTCAGTTATGAGGTTTACTTTATGTATCTATAAAACACTCATCCCAGTCTGATTTAAATATGTAGATTTTAAACCAGCCAACAACATTTTATATCTTTAATCAGTTATTCTTTAAGGATTAAATACAGTTGGTATTTTCCAAAGTGAAAATCTAGCCTACATAATTTAAATCAATTATCCTTAAGGTGAAATTGGCAGCTATTATTTACTTATTTGTGAAGTCAGTGAAGGATTAAAAAAATTCTCACAAAGGGATAAAACTTTTTACTTTAACTTAAAATAATTCTAAAAAAATAGCAAAATTATCTAGTTATTTCAAAAATATTCTTTGATGTCCTAGGGCTATAAAGAGTAAGCAAAGACTTTCATTTAGAATTAAAATCTTGAAAAGTATAAACTCGGATATTTACAATTCACCTATAAAAGAGTTTTTACATAATTGGATTACATATATTTAAATGTTAACATTTTAACAAACATGCTGTTATAACAGTTGAAAAATAGGAATGAAAAAATACATCAACTTTAGGGTAGTAGTTCCCTGAGGGGAAGAAGGCAGAGAAATAGGATTGAGAAAGGTTACTAAGTGTAATTCATTTGTATCTCTATTGTTTATTTAAAAAGGAAAGACTTGAAGCAAATGTGGCAAGAAAATAACATTCTGTATTTCTGAATTAACCACTAAATATGTCTATTGTTATATTTTATCTAGTAATATTTGTACATTATTTTTGTCCATTTGAAATTTTTTGATTAGAAATGGCACTGGCAAGTTACTTCCATTAAGTTCTCTGTTTTGAGAGATAAGAACCATATTTCATTGTTGATGGACCACTTTGATAATAGTCAATTAAGTTTGTCTAATATATTCCATACATAATATATGCAGTGTTTTATTCCATGATAACATACACCAGTAGCCTATCAAGTCGTTCTCTCAAGAAATTTGTAATAGTTAACAAGTGGATTATATATGTAGAAATGACTCAATGTATTTTAGGAGTGTTAGATTCAGTGTAATTTTAAAGGTAGAGTTGGGATGAGGTGGAAAATCTGGAGAGGATATATGCAGAGCAAAGGCAAATACAAAACTCTTGGGAAGTTTTGGAAATAGTGAATCATACAATTTAGCTCAAGGACTGATCACAAGTATGGAAACAGGGAAAAATTAAGTGGGCTTGCTTCCTTGGGGCATAAACCACACAATTTTCTCTATACTCCAGTAGAATAAAAAGCTATGTTCTAACTTTCACACACCAATAAAAAATAAAAAGAAACAAAACATAGCTTTCTAATGTTTTGTTAGGATTTGGGAGGTTTTGTTTGTTTGATTTTGTCTTTTGAGATGTGTCTTGCTGTGTAGCCCAAACTGGACTGGAACTTGCAATGTAGACCAAGCTAGATCAAACTCACAGCAATCCAACTGCCTCAGCCTCCTGAGTGCTGAGACATACCACCATAGCCTGTTACATTTTGGAATACTAAAAAGAGAGAGAGAGAGAGAGAGGGAGAAACAAGAGATGGGGAATAGATGAGTTGTGGATTGATGAAAATTAAGTAAAATAAATGGCAGCTTTCAACCTCAAGGCACTCAATAAATTAGCAGTCTAATACCAAAGGAGAAACTGCTATCTTCTCTTGGGGTGCCACAAAGAAAGAAAATATAGTGAAAGACACTTGATTAATAGAAATTTATTTTATCCCTCTTCTGGAGCCTTGATGTATGGGGTCAGAGTGCCAACATGGTTGGATTCTGGTGAGGGCTCTCCTCTGACTTGCAGATGGCCACCATCTCATTGTGTATTTATATGGCAAAAAAAATGAATAAGCAAGCTCTCTGATGTCCCTTCTTATAGGGCACTAAACACATCATGAGGATTACACCTTATCCTAATTACCTCTATCTAATCCTAATTACTTCCCAAAGGCCTAATCTCTAAATACCATCATATTAAGTCTTCAGCATGTGAAATTTGGCAGCACAAAAACATTCAGTTCATAGAAAATGTTAAACATACAAGTAGAAATTGGCAGGAAGTCAATTATCAATCCTTGTTGGAAAAAATATGCAAAATAGGGTAGTAGTATAAGGTTCCTAAATGCTAAAATTGATAATGTCTACCTTAGAAATGCAGATTATACCTCTGATCAAACATTCAGTTAATATAGGTAAAATTGGAAAAATAATTAATACATTATCAGATGCATTCTAATGGAGAAGCTAATACTGCCTGCCTTAGCTTGGTGCTGTCTATAAAACATTTACCAATGATGAAATAATCCATATCTTCAAGGTATTCTATTGCAGCTACCAGTCATACATAGCCATGTAGGGATATTTCAAATATTCTAGCATAACTGTGGAACTGAATTTTTAAAATTTTACTTGACTTTGATTAATTTAAATGTAAATGGCCACAGATAGGCTATTGCCAAGTAGAATGGACAATGCTAGCATGTTAAACATTGTGTTTATGTTTCCAAGTGGATGAGTTAAGTTTTCATCATTTATTTTTAAGTTTTGTTGAAATGGGGAAATGGAAGTGGTATGTATTCTTTTTGACTTTGGTAATATCTAAATCTCTATCCTATAGTAAATTCTAGTTTTGTAAGTGTTCTTTGAATGCATACAACTCAGTATACATAAGGATTAGTAATGTTGGTTAACAGTAGGTCAATGGCTGAAAACAAAGTAAATATGATTTCAAGGTCTTTGAGGACAAATATTGTCATGTTAAAAAGGATTCCTCAGTAGAATCTATATTGACACTATACATTTGACAATGTTTTATTATGACTAATTTTGGTAGGTTGCCAAAAAGAATCAAGTGGTATTTAGTGAACAAAAAATAATAACTGAGAGGTCTTATTACTAAAATGTTAGCCTAATAGATATGTAATGTGACAGCTTCCTAATTTTCCAGAACTGGTGAAAAACAATTTAAGGTTTTAAACATATTCCTTGTACACTCATTAAATGTATCTTGTGAATGTTAATGCATTTTCCTATTGCCTGACTAAAGAGAAAAGCAATACATAATTTTAAATGTTCTGAAATGTCTGAATCTTGAAATTGCCAATAGCTGTACTGTTGAGCTCTGATTAGTTTCAGAAAGCAGCATCACTAGTATCCTAGACCTAATATTTAACATATTCCTCCTTGAAACACTTTCAGAATCATATGTTCTCTTTTTGAATAACTGCAAACATGAACTTATCAAGGAAATAAATGAACCAAATCATGCCAGTGACCCATAAATGAAGCTACTATCATAACCAGTGAATACATCATTGAGGAGAAACATGTACATTCAAAGGAGGTCAGGAAAACAAAACAGAACTGCAAACAATATGATAACAATGAGGATAATGTTTCATAGATATCAAAAGTAATTTCAGAAATTACTTTTAATATTAAAAATAATTGTGTAGGATTGAGTGACAACTATAGAACCTTAGTAAATCAAAAGCATAGTGGCTGAAAATATTTT
>VMDO01021576.1:24069-35260 GCA_007922755.1 Pedetes capensis | reverse complement strand
ATTCTCAATGTATTTAGTTGAGAGAAGCAAAAAGAAAAAAGTAGTATATACTTAAATTCTTTCCCCAGTTTTGAGAGGAAAGGAGAGCAGAAATAAGAAAATTATAATTACTGCTGGTAAACATTAATTAAGCCCACAGATTATTTAAATTATTCTACTTAATCACAGGTAATCCCTTACATATTACCTGAGCAATCATCTATGTTGACTAGTTATAATCACTAGTGACCTAAATCCAAACGGAAAATGAGCATGTATTTTATTCAGTTTCTGAAATCAACCCCAAATCTTCCAAAATCCTACTAGACTGGATGAAAAACTTAACTGCAAAAAGAGAAACCTCTGAGTTGCTTTTTTTTTCTTAAAGAAATTGATATTCCTATATCCTGTCATTTCCTTTTGTAATACCATGTAACTGACAGGCCAATAGCCATTTTATATCCATTCAAGTATCTAGAGTTAGGTTACTAATTCTTAAGATTTTACCGGCAGGACTAAAAAGACAACTATTCTTCCCCAAGGAGTCAAACCTAAAACTCTGGCTTTCTAACTGCAGTTGTCCCCATAACAGGCCAGCTAGCATTTCTAGAGTTCATTAAGCATCACATACAACCTACCAAGCATTCATAGAGAGGAAGCCCAGCCATTAGACACACACACACACTAGGGGTTGAACCCAGGGCCTCACACATACTGGGGTCAAGTGTTCCACCACTGAACTGTACCCCCAGCACCTTTTTTATTTTTTAATTTTGAGACAAGGTCTCACCAAACTGCAGGCTGCCTCTCCCCTTGAAATTGCGATCCTCCTGCCTCAGCCTCCCAAGTATCTGGGACTATAGGTGTGCACCACCACATCTGGCTTATTTCACTACATTAAAGCCTAGCACTGTTTCTCCTCCATATCACACTGCCTTTTCAAAAAGCTTCTTTTTAAATTCTCCTAGTATCAACCTGGCCATCAACAACCCTCAAAGACTTCATACTTCAAACATTAGGTAGTAAGAAACTTTTTTCTAGGCCCTTACATAACAATCTCAGGCTGTTCACCACATAGCTAATGATATTTTAATGGAATAGTACACAAAACTCTTAAGATTCTTATCAAATAAATGTATATGAAAACTATCTTCACACACTACCTCATGTTGGAATGTCTCACAAACCTCAAGAAGCTCTTACGGGAAGAAAACTGAAATGTCTTAGAAGTTTTACAGAATCAAAATCTCCAGAAATGTGCAGTCTAGTGTACAATTACAACAAATACAAATAAATAATGACTTTAAAACACTTCCAAGAAATCCTGAATCTTTGACTGTTGTTGTTGTTAGATGCTGTCAAGTCAGACTCAGGAATCTTTGATTAGTTTTATCATATTACAATATTTTAAAATATATAAGGTACATACCCAGCATATTCCAAGTTATTTAATTAATCAGATTACTCTTTTTTTTTTTTTTTCAGTACTGTGGAGTTGAACCCAGGGCCTCACACAGACTTTTGCAGGTGCATTAACACTAAGCTGCACCCCAGTCCATTTTTATTTAATTTTGAGACAGGGTCTCACTAAGTCAATGCAAGCTGCCCCTGGCCTCGAACTTGTGATTCTCCTACCTCTGCATCCTGAGTCGCTGGGATTACAGGCCTGTGCCACCGAGCATGGCCAGAATAATCTTTTAAACAAACTATCCAATTCATTAAACCCTCCGAGTTTAAAGGCTTCCACAGGTTATTCAACTACATAGTGTAGCAACATCTAGGCTATCATCTTGCCCAAAGAGACTTTTTTAAATGGAAGTTTAGGTAAACAAATTGGCACAAAAAGTTTGTGTGGAAGGACGACATTAATGAACATCCAATGACACTTATGTCAAATCACACAGTTTACAATAAGTCTCAAAATGCAGAACAAAGATATTAGAGATTTGGTATAAGTAAATGGCACAAAAAGAAACTCAAGCAGGGTGTGGTAACACACATCTGAAATCCCAGCAGTCAGGAGGGTAAGGCAGGAGGATCATGAGTTTGAGGCCAGCTTGGGCAACATGGCAAGACCTTGTCTCAAAAAAACCCAAATAACCAACCAAACAAATAAACAAAAAAACCTGACCTCTTTCATCTACAAATAAAAAGGCTTATAAGGAATAAACTAACACCTTTCAAATATACTGGACTATTCCATATTATGAAACATAATTACGCATTTGTAGTCATAAAAGTAAAAACTACCCACATGTACATATAATTACAATATACTGTCTTAAACATTTCAGTTATGAAAAAAGAAGAAGAAGAAAAAAAACTAATGTAAACTACTTTGGGAGCAAAGAGATAGGCAGTCAGACCTAACTAGTATGATCAAAGTCCTCCCTCTCACTTTATTTTCTTAAACTTTCTGCAAGCACTCCCAACTGTAAAGGAGGTATCTATTTTGTATTAGGGAAAGCAACAAGAGTTTTGAAAAATGCAGAAAAGTACAAAGAAGGAAAAGTCTTATAGTATACATGTAGGTGTCACTATGACTTCCAAACATCCTCATTGCTTTAATAATGGCTTAATAAATGAGGCGCCATGGCACACTCTTGTAATCCCAGAGACCCAAGAGGCTGAGGCAGAAGGATCCCAGGTTCAAGGTCAGAGGCAGCCTGCGCAACTTAGCAAGACCTTGTCTCAAAGTAAAAAATTAAAAAGGGGCTGGAGGTACAGCTCAGTGGGAGAGAGTTTGCCTAGCATGAGCAAGGCCCCGGGTTCAACCTCAAGTACTGCAAAAATTATAGTAATAATAACAACAACAATAATTGCTTATCATTTAACTGGTGGCGTATAGGTCTAACAGACCTGAGCGATGTATTTATGTTTGCTTTGTACACAATAATTCTGCTTTTAAAATGTTAATACATATTTTGAAAGCAAAACAGACAAAATATTTTAAGAAAGGTTTAAAGTAAAACATAAAGGCACTTGCAACTAAAAGAAATACCTATACATCCTTAAAAAGGATGTGGGTCTTAGTGACTTGGTGTCACTGGTTATGTTCTGGTTAGGGACTGTCATCAATTAAGTTTAATAAGGATTCTGAGAAATCCACTAGATAAAATATTTATTGCCATCATCAAGAACATGTAAAAGCCAAGTGTGATGGCACATGCCTATAATCCCAAAACTTGGGAGACTGAGGCAGAAGGATTGCACATTTGAGACCACACTGGGCTATACAGCAAGACTCTGACTAAAAAAACACCTATGAACATATGGTTAATTCATGCCAATACCTGCCTTATCATTTAAGTATCTCAGATAACTGCCACTAATTCCACAGAGAAATACTATCATCCCAGGTACTTTTGATCTAAGGTTACCTGATCCATATGCCTTAACATAACAGTGCCTGATCTATACTAACCATATTACCTAATTCCCCCAAGAAGTTATTATTATCAGTCGAAAGCTCAAATAAAGACAATAATTGCATACAAAATTGGCAAATCAGCAAGACTTACATACCGGCAAATCCACACTAACATCAGTACCATCCAGAAGGGACACTCGACATGTGATGATGGACTTAGAATCTCCAGCTGCAGGAATGTGTGTGGCAGCTCGTTGTGCCTCTCGGAGTCGTTCCTTCTCAGCATGTTTACGCATTGACCGGCGCCCAAGAGTTCTACGGAGGAAGCTCAGCATCTTTGTCACTGTAAAACCAGAGAACAAGAGAACATCAGGAAAAATGAGACTGATTCCCCACAACTTGAAGTTACACAAATGGTATTATTTAGTAAAGTCCTGAGGATATTAATTTGAAAAAAAATTAAAACTGGCTACTTTTTAAACATATTTCAAAACATTATGTTGAATACAAACACATACAATTTTAACCATGTGCACTTGTGCAAACCTGTAGTCCCAGCAACTCAGGAGGTGGAGGCAAGAGGATCATGAGTTTGTAGCCAGAAGCAGCCTGAGTAACTTAGCAAAAACCTGTCTCAAAATAAAAAAGGAAAAATGTGTTAAGAGTTGCAGCTGGTGGTAGAGTACTTACAAAGTATGTGCAAGGCCCTCAGTTCAACGCCCAAGTACAGCAAAAACAAACCAAAACAAAAAACATATGATTTTTGTCAATTGAAAATAAATTTATTTTTAAAAACTATCTACTTTAACTCAAAGTTTTTAAAGACTTTTACTTGTAAGACAGAGCCATGGCATGCAAATTTCTACTGGACTATTTTATAAGGAGCTCATGTGGCAAGAGAAGACAAACATTTATGAAAGTCATCAAGTCTTTTGAATCAATAAATTAATTATACATGAAATAGCTGAATATCCCTACAAACATCAGGAAACAATGTCACAGGTCACTAAGGTATACTTTGATGATCATAACAACTCTGAGAACTTTTATTTCTTTTCTGACCATTCATAATAATAATCAACTATTTCATCTAAAATATAAATAAACCAAATACCATAAGTTTTATCAAATATTCTATTTTTACAGATTTTAAATTACTACATAATATAAACCTTTATAACGTCAAATTACTTGAATGTTACTTGTTTCCTCATTTCTATTAAGAACATTAAGATTAAACAACAAAGAAAAAGAATTACTAGTAATTTTAAAATATAGCATGTTAGCTGGGCATCATGGTGCACATTTGTAATCCTAGCAACTCAGAAAGCTGAGGTCAGAAGATCTTAAGTTTGAGGCCAAAAGCAGCCTGTGCAACTTAGCAAGATTGTCTAAAAAATAAATAAATAATAAAAATAGGGGTGGGGCTAGGAGTATAGTTCAGTGGTAAAGAACTTGCCGAGCATAAACAAGGCCCTAGGCCCAATCCCCAGTAATGCGAAAAAAAATTGATAAATAAATGTATATATGCAGATATTGCTATACACATATATTGATATATATATTGAAAATATGAGCCGGGCACAGTGCCACACACCTATAATCCTACAAACTCAGAAGGTAGAGGCAGGAGGATGGTGAGTTTGAGGCAGCCTGCGTAACTCAGCAAAACTATGATTTAAAATAAAAAATTAAAAAATGGGCTAGGGGAGTAGTCCAGTGTGAGAGCACTTGTAAAGTAAGTGTGAGGCCCTGGGTTCAACTCTCAAGGACCACAAAAAAAGAAAAGTATGTATACACATTTAAGAGACGTTATCTATAACTCAGGTTGAACTGAATTATAGTAGCAATGTAGTATGATGTTTGCTCAAAAGATGGCATTAATTAAATGAACAAGTATATGATGCATTCTTTTTTGTTGTTTTGTTTTTTTATTAGTTATTTTTTAGTGTAAAACTTAATGGGTTTCATTATGACATTTCCATAAACGCATCTCATTGTGCATTGCTCATGTTCACCTCCTCCATTACCCTCTCCCCCATGACACATTCTTAAAACATCAATATAAAAAGTTTTCAACCCAAGATATATATATATATATATATACACATTTTTTGGCACATTCTGTATGGGTGTGTGTGTGTGTGCGTGTGTGTGTGTGTGTGTGTGTGTGTGTGTGTGATGTTATATTTGAAAACATTAAATACAGGGTTGGAAACACATAAAATGGAAATACCATAAAAACAAAGTTCCCACGGGGGATGTAGCTAGCTCAGTTGTAGACTGCTTCATGTACAAAGCCCTGGGTTCGATCCTCAGCATCGCTAGAAAAAAAATTACCTCACTAACCGAATGTGTTTCATTTGCATAACAAAGAGATTTTGAGAATAAGTACATATAACTAAGCCAACAAATAAATAAGCCAATGGTTAATTCCACAGAAAATTAGTTGTGTGTTGCTGTTGTTGGTTGGTAGGTGCTATCGAGTTGTGTCCGACTCATAGTGACCCTCATAGGGTTTTCAATGGCTGATTGTTTTGGGATTGCCTTTGGAGTGAATTGCCACATCCTTCTCCCATTTCTGTGGTGCTGGGAATTGAACCTGAGAGACTGCAGAGCAGCGCCCTACCAACTGAGCTAAATCTGTTAGGTGCCATCAAGTCGTGTTGGACTCATAGTGACCCTCCCAGGGTTTTCAATGGCTGATTGTTTCAGGATTACTTCAGGAGTGGATTGCCATGTCCTTCTCCTGTTTTTGCAGTGCTGGAGATCAAACTCAGATCCTCAAAGAGGGCCGAGCAGAGCTCTACCAACTGAACTAAACCTGTATAGAGAGGGAAAAATAATCACAGCACACTTTGAGACTCAACTGCTAATAGTTTTGTTGATGTTGTTGTTAGGTGCCCTCAAGTTGGTCCAATTCATGGCACTCTCACCAGGTTTTCAATGACTGATTGTTTTGGGATTGCTTAGGGATTGGATTGCCACGTCCTTCTTGGGTTTTGCGGTGCTGGAATTGAACGTCAGCCCTCAGAGAGTGCAGAGCGGCACTCTACCAACTGAGCTAAACCCCAATCATGGTTAAAATACTGTAAGCACTAGTGATCTAATCATAACTATAAAGTAACTACAACTTGTTCTTGTTGTTAGGTGCTGTCGAGTCGGTATCCGACTCATAGCGACCCTCTGTACAACAGGGGAAACACTATTGTCAGTGTTTCTCTGATGTTCATAGGGTTTTCAATGGCAGATTGATTTTTGGGAGGGGGTTGCCAGGTCCTTTTCCCAAGCCTACAGCTTCTGGTGTTCCCAGGCGGTCTCCCATCCAGGTATTAACCAGGCCCGACCCTGCTTAGCTTCAGAGATCTGACAGGATCGGATGCCACAAGGAGACAGCTGCAGGCCGTAACTACAACTAAGAGGTGTATAATAGAGATATTGAAAGGATGTAGAGAAATTGGGCTAATTCCTCATCTTACCTAGTAGGAACTCAACAGATAATTCCTAAAATTAAAAATCTAGAAGTAGCAATAAAAGCTTATGACTTAAAATGTGAAAATGATTGCCTGGAGAGGGAGCAGTGGAATTCAGTAGAGTACTGTTTTTCAAAAGAAACCTCCAAATTAGATGACTCTTTCAACTACAGGTATTTACAAATCTGATTTTAAAAAAAGAAAAAGGATAATTTTAAGATAAATACTTCCACATTAAAATCTGCCTATAAATTGAACATTATCATATCCTCCTGCATAATTAGGTAAACTAATCCCAAGAAACAATTAAATTTTAGGCAGTTTACCAGTTTCAGTTTACAAAGCATTCATACATAAACCTGACCCCAGTCCCTCTCTCCAGGTATTTTTTTTTCCCAGGCATTATTCCTTTTGCATCTTGCTATTCAGTCTCACTGCAGCTGCTCTATGTGAGGACACACTTGTTATTCCATACCTCTAAAGGTCTGATGTCAATGAATCCACATATTTTTTTCTTTTGCAGTATTGAGGGCTGAATCCACAGCCTCACACATACTTTGCAATTGCTCTACTACTGACCTGCCAGGGTCTCCAAGTTACATAGGCTGCCTCTAGCCTGAAACTTGTGATCCTCCTTTCTCTGCCTCCCAAGTAGCTGGGCTTCAGTGTGCACCACCACACCTGGGTTAGCTACTTTTTCCTTTTTAAACTCCACCAATGTCTCCTGAAAAACACTCTTTTATATCCAAAAAGTTCAATCATTCCCACTGAATGGAAGTCATACTTCCACTGAACCTTTTGTTGTTGTTGTTGTTGTTGTTGTTAGGTGCCCTGGAGTCAGTATCCGACTCATAGTGGCCCTCAGAGGGTTTTCAATGGCTGTTTCAAGATTGCCTTGGGAGCAGATTGCCAGGTCCTTCTCCCATTTTTTGCGGTGCTAGGAATTGAACTCAGGACCTCAGAGACTGTAGCACAGCACTCTACCAACTGAGCTAAATCCCAGCCCACTGAACCTTTTAGTACTTTACTATTCAGATTATAATTATTCATTTACACGTCTGTCTCCTTCATTGTGAGCACCTAGAGGACACAATCTCTAACCTCAAAAACTACCCACACTGTGTAATTCATAATCCTGAACCACAGGTTTACTCTATAACCTTACCTAGTCCTAAAAAAAATTCCCCAGGCACTATCTTATTCTGATGAGTAAACCAAGGGTAAGAGAAATTAAACCATTAGCCAACTCCAGCCTTTAGTAAATGGTGAATACAGGACTCAAACTGACTTCCTGACCCCAAATCTTAATCTCTCTATTATGATATAGAACCATTCATGTAAAATTCACATTTCAGAGATAAACAATTTTAAAAGATCATAGCTAAAAAGAAGTTGAATGAAATCTCAAACCACAAAAAAAATGATGAATTCATCTTTAAAAACATAATTTGCCCTATTCAACTGATACATTCCAAGGGGAAAAAATGGAGAAGGCCTACATAGGAAAGAGACTTAAAAGTGGGGGAGGTAGCTCAGAAGTAGAGTATGTGCTTAGCATGTGTGAGGCCCCGGGGTTCAAATTCCAGCACAGAGAGAGAGATAGACAGCAGACACAGAGGAAGGAAAGAGGAAGAGAGAGACTGAGATTTAAAATGCACATCAATCCGTCAACCATAATATTTGGGCCTATTTTGGATCTGATTCAAATAAATTGTTTTTTAATTTCTCAGATGCTGTCATTTGGGGAAGCTAAGTGAAAGGTATAACTTCTACCTAAGTCTAAAATTATTTGAAAATAAAAATTTTAAAAGTCATACACTCATTGTCATAAGAACCCTTCAATAACCAACTGGCTCATGTTTTGAATACCTGGTCCCCAGCTAGTGATCCTATTTTGGAAGGTTGTGGAAACTTTGGGAAATGGAATCCAGATCAAGGAAGTAGGTAACTGGGGGAGTGCCTTGGAAGGTCACATCAGGACCCCAGTCTGCTCCTCCCTTTCTCTTCTTCATGTCCACAATGAGATGAAGAAGTTCCTCTACCATACCTTGGCCAATGTCTGGCCCTGCCCAAATACAGGGAGCCTCTATGATGCTCTGTCCAAGTACAAGGAGCCAAGCAAATTGAACCCTCTGAAACTATGAGCCAAAATAAATCTTTCCCCTCTTTGCATTTTTGTAGTTGGGGGTGGTTTGTTGTTTTTGTTTCTGCAGTACTCGGGGGTTGACCCCAAGGTTTCGCACATACTTTGCAAGTGCTCTTTCACTGGGCTGCACCCCTACCTCATTTTTTATTTTTTATTTTGAGCCAGGATCTTGCTAAATTGCACAGGCTGCCTCTGGGCTCGAACTCACCATCCTCCTGTCTCCACCTCCTCAGTCACTAGGATTAGGCTTGAGCCACCTGCACCAGGCTGTGGTGGTAGTGTTTAGAAGCAGGGTCTCGCTGTGTAGCACAGGCTGTCCTGGAACTCATTATGCAACCCAAACTGGCCTTGAATTTGTGTTGGTCCTCCTGCCTCAGCCTCAGAAGTGCTGGGATTACAGGTATGTACCACCATGCCCAGCTCCCTCTTAAATTGTTTATGTCAAGTACATTGGTCACAGCGTCAAGAAAAGTAACACAGAAACCAACTGACTCTTGAATCTATATACATTTATATACCTGATTAAAAAATAAAAAATAAAATATTAAGCAGCACCCTATTCAAAAAATTTGATAGCTATGAATTGAAAATTATCATCCTCATATTACAACTATGCATGCTTCTGTGAAATTAAGCAAAGCCATGACAATTGTCATTTGAACTGCCCCACAAAGTAAATTATACACATACATTTGAACACTGAAGTGCTTATGATGGTCAAGAAACTATTCCTACTTTTCTTCTAGATAAAATCGTGTTTTTCAAGTTATGTTTTTTAAAAAAAGATTCTTACCTCTCAGAGATACATACTGAAATATTTACAGAAGAAATAATGTGATTTCTGGTATTTGCATCAAACTAACAAAAGGAAGAGAGTGAAGTCTAGACAGATGTAAAATTCATTTAGCAACTGAAACTGGGTGATGGGTACCTAAGGGTTCATTATATTCTTCCAGTTTTGTATATGTTTATTTTTTCCATAATAAAAGCTTTTTAAAGGGAAAAATGCTCAAAATGCACTATACTTTTGTGTTTCCTAGAAAAGTACAAAATGACTTTTCTGACATCTTGAAAACAGATTCACTATACAAGTTAACCTATTGAAGAAAAACATTGCATTCTTTTGGACTTAAAATTTTAATAACTGTTCACATTGAACAAGCACACAAAACCCAGTATCACAAATAAGTTCTTTTTATAGACATGTGAAAGGAATTTTATACAAAAATAAATTACAGATGGCCTAAAAGATTTAGTGAAAAATAAATGAGAAAGCACTAAAAGGAAACAAATAGTATATTACAACAAAAGGCTTTTAAACAATTTTCTGAAAAAAGTATTTTGAAGGAATAATAAGCAGTTTACTAAAAAAAAAAAAAAAAAAAAAAAAAAAAAAAAAATAAAAAAAAAAAAAAAAAAAAAAAAAAAAAATTACAAATCATTTAAATAACCCAATAGGAAAAAATAGGCAAGATAAGAAGATACAAGTCCTAAAGGAGAACAATAAAAAAGATTCATAAAATACCATGGTTTGAATATAAAGTTCACCTCAAAGGTCATGTATTTTAACATTGGGTCCCCAGCTGGTGGAGCTGTTTCTGGAAGCCATGAAACTTTAGAAGGCAGAGCTAAGCTTTGCAGAAGTGATGTCACTGGGGGTGGTCCTCTAGAGGTTTTTACCCTAGAGCCAAGGCTTGGATTACTTTTTCTGTTCCTGGTCCACCACACCATGAGGTCCTCTGCCCAGGCCCTGACACAGCCACCACCCTCATACTTACCCTACTGCCATTATGGACTGATTCACTAACTGTGAGCTCCTAATAAACCTCTTCCACCATAAGTGTGTTTGGGTTGTTTTTTTTGCCACAGTAATGACCACTAACTAATGCATAAAATAATCCCAGCATAAATAACAAAACGAACCAACAACTGTCAATTTAAAGATACAAGATGATTAGTGTTAAAAAAGATATAAGAGCCGGGCACGGTGGCACACACCTATAATCCCAGAGACTCAGGAGGCAAAGGCAAAAGGATCGCAAGTTTGAGATCAGAGGCAGTCTGCATAACTTAGTGAGACCCTGTCTCTAAAAGTAAAAAGAAATGGGCTGCGGGTGCAGTTCAGTGGTCCAGCACTTGCAAAGCATGCAAGCGAGAGGCCCTGGGTTCAACCCCCAGTACCACACACACACACACACAAAAAAAAAAAAAAAAAAAAAAAAA
>VMDO01021576.1:0-23969 GCA_007922755.1 Pedetes capensis | reverse complement strand
AAAATCTTTTTTTTTTTTTTACATTTACTTTCCAGGGCTTCATTTTTGCATACTTTGCAAGTGCTGTACCACTGAGCTGCATCCCCAGCCCATTTTTTTACTTTTTGAGACAGGGTCTCACTAAATTACACAGACTGCCTCTAGTCTCAAATGTGTGATCCTCCTGCTTCTACCTAAGCATTAAAAATCTTAATTGCACAGTCTTTCACTCAGCACTTCTATTTCAGGTAGAATGGTGTAAAGAAATAGTCACCTACGTTCTCTAAGTTGTAGGAGCAAGGATTCTTCAGGGCATATGTGACTTAAAATTTTTTTAAATATGTCTATCAGCATGCAGGCCTGCAGCGGTAGCCCTGTGGCATCCGATCCCGTCAGAACTCGGAAGCTAAGCAGGGTCAGGCCTGGTTAGTACCTGGATGGGATGGGAGACCGCCTGGGAACACCAGAAGCTGTAGGCTTGGGAAAAGGACCTGGCAACCCCCTCCCAAAAATCAATCTGCCATTGAAAATCCTATGAACAACAGAGAAACATTGACAATAGTGTTTCCCCTGTTGTACAGAGGGTCGCTATGAGTCGGATACCGACTCGACGGCACCTAACAACAACAACAACATCAGCATGCAAAGAGTTACAATATTATAAAATGCAACTGTTTAAAAACTATAGTTAAGTATTGACAAAATTTATAAGCAAAAAATCAACATAAAATAATGAATATAGATAATATCACTACAATCTAGGCTGGGACACACACACACACACACACACACACACACACACACACACTAGAGGAAGATGCAAACTGTCAAGAGAAGTTCTTTCTGGAGAGGGTTAATCTAGAGGCCATAACATACGAATGTGTCAAAGTTGTTTTGTTGTTGTTCTGTTTTGTTTTTTATTTGGAGATAGGGCCTCAGTAAATTACACAGGCTACCTCTGGCCTTAGGCTTGCAACACTTGTGCCTCAACCTCCCAAGTCACTGGGATTAAAGGCATACAACCACAGCATTCGGCTTTTTATTTTTAAACTTGAGTCTGGCTAAATTGCACAGGTTGCCTCAAGCTCATCATCCTCCTGTCTCCGCCTCCCAAATTGCTGGGAGACATGTACCATGGTGCTCAGTTTTCCCCATATTGTCTCTTTCTCTATCCCACCTCCACCCTTTCAATTCCATTCTTCATGCGGCAGACAGTGGATTTTTAGCAATCACAAATCTGATTTCTGTTTTAAAATCTTTAATGTCTCTGCCTCTGACTCAGCTCCTTCTACCTTCCTGCCCCTTTTGGTGGTCCACTCCAGCTGCCCTCTCCACTCTATCACTTTGCTCAGCCCAAGAGTCTTTAATGCTGGACCTTTTTTCATTAGTTGTTTCACCTTTCTGCAACAGTCTTTCCATTTCACCTCTCTCCCCATCTTCCCTTTCACATGTTGTTATTGTTGGCAGGCGCTGTCAAGTCCGGACACTCACACTACCCAACACTCTGCCATGCCCAGAACTACTGTCACTGCTTCTCTGCTATTCATAGGGTTTTCCATGGCTGATTGTTTCAGAAATAGACTGTGGGATCCTTCTCCCTAGCCTATAGCAACCGGTATTCCCAGGTGGTCTCCCACCCAAGTACTAACCAGGTCCAACCCTGATTAGCTTCCAAGATCTGATGAGACCAGATGCTAGGATGGTATGGCCACAGACATATCCCCTTTCACATAGCTAGCTTTAAATTTTTACTTGAAATGTCTTTTTTTCAGAAAAGCACTCCCAGACTCTGAAGTTACATGCCCCTGTTAGTACTCTTAAGACTTTTCTTCATAACAAGTAAAAAAAAAAACACCTGAAATACATCATTTCGTAATTTTCTTTTTTTTAAGCTGGCCTCTTTTCCCCTCTAAGACACAAGGACAGGGACCTAGACAGACTGGTACACTATTACGTGTGACCCAAAAGCTATCATTGCAACCTATGTATTTGTTTGTTTTTGTTAGGTGCTGTTGAGTTGGCCCAACTCACAGCAGCAACTCTATGTGCAACAGAACAAAGCACTACCCAACACTGTGCCATGCACAAATCTTTTTATGTTTGAGCCCATTGTTGCAATCACTATGTTTCTTCTCATTTTGAGTCATGCCACATCAGCAAATGGAGGTCCCAAGGGCTTTACTCCATTCCCATCACTAAGGTCAACTCTACTTTGAGGAGGCAACTCTTCCCCAGTCGTTTTTTGAATGCCTTCCAACCTGGGGGGCTCGTTTCCTGGCACTATATTTGACTGTGCTTCTCTGCTATTCATAGGGTTTTCAATGGCTAACTGGGAAGTAGGCTGCCAGGTCCTTCTCCCTAGTCTGTCTTAGTTTGGAAGCTCAACTGAAACCTGTCCACCATGGGTGGCCCTGCTAGTATCTGAAATACTTGTGGCATAACTTTCAGCATCACAGTAATAGACAAGCCCCCATAGCACAACAAGCTGACAGACGTGGGGGGATCACTGTCACCTATGTATTGTTATTGTTAGGTGTCATGGAGGCCAATTCATAGCAACCCTATGCACAACAGAATGAAACACTTCCCAACACTGGACTCAGCACGATGTCAGTGCTTCTCTGCTACTCATAGGGTTTTCAGTGAATGATTGTTTAAGGATTACTTCAGGGAGTGGGCTACCAGACACCTATGTATTAGACACCCAGTAAAGAACTCGCCTAAAACATTAAAATGATACAGTGTAGTTTGGGCAGCAGAGTTATGTGGTTCCACAAAAATGTAATTTCTAACTTTTCAACAAATGAACAAGAGAAGTTTCCTTTTCAATCACAGAAATGCAAATTGAAGTAATCTGTTCACTGCTTAAATAGAAGATGCTTTAAAATAAACATTCCAATCCCAAAAGTTTGTCCTGAGATGTGTACAGGCAAGCACTATACCACTGAGCTAAGTCCAAGTCCCTAGGACAGCCACTGCTTTTTGATAAAGCAATATTGCCAATATATACAAAATACGATAAACATACCAATATCTTTTGTCCCAGGACTCACAAAAAAAGAAAATATAACCAAGTAATTCAACAGCAGGAAAACTATACATATTGTTTCATAACACAAAGTTACCCTATTTTCTAAAATCCTGCAAACTATCATAAATACAAATAACTCCCTATGGTAAGCAGACCATGGCAACAGGTTATGTCACAAACGTAATTAGCAAAGTTGTGAGTTACATTAGAAACTGAGTTCGGCTTTTCCCCCCTACTTCTTAAAAATAAAATAATCTTTTGATACTTGTTTAAAATATTTCCAAACGTCTTAAAACAGTTGGGTCTTCTTGCTCGTAAGTAGAATTCACGGGACTAAGTAACCATAAAGACAGACAGATACAATTAACATTTACCCACCAAAGAACTCATCATTAACAGGACAAACGCCACGGGTGGAAGCAGAAAGGATCCCTTAGCTTTCGCCATTCTCAGGAAAACACCTGCCTCACACAATTTCCAAGTGGACGAAGTTTTACGCAATTGCAAGTGAACCTGAAAAGGCCATCTCGTGTTTGTTCTAAGATCCGGACATAAACTCCAGGCGTTTTCCCCGTGACCCGCCACCTTCTCCTCGCCAGCTGGAAACCTCACCCCGCGGCTTGTGGGTGAGAAGTGCCCCCGCGAGCCGGCTCTGACCCGCTAGCGCGATCGACCGGGAAACATTAACCCGGCTGCGCCCCAGGCCCTCGGCTGCGGCGGAGCCGCGAGGTATCGCCCGAAACTCAGCCGCCCGGCCCCATTGGCCGCCGCCGCCCCTCCCCTCCAGCGAGCTTCAGACCGCGCCGGCCAGACCTGGAAGGACTAGGCGGTCCGGGTGCCGGCGCAGCTCCCGCCGCTCCCCGGGGACGAGGCCGCCCACCAGGCGCAGGCTAAGGGTCTGCAGTCCTTGAGGAGGGAGAGCTAGGCAGCGGGAGACGCTGGGCCATGCTCTTACCTGGGCTGAGGACGACAGCGCGGCAACAAAGAGGACGCGGGGCGCAGGCGACCTGAGGGGTGAGGTCCCGAGCGAGGCTGAGGAGGGGATAGTTCCTCGAGACACGCCAAGAAATGGCGGCACACAGCACAAGCCCACCCTGCGTTAATCCCGGAGGACCCCGGCCGCCCACCGGCCCGCCCCTTAAAGCTCCTTCCAAGCTCCGCCCCAGGGGCGGGGCACTCCGCTCTTAAAACGGCAATGACACCGCCCCGGAAGTCAGCCCGCTGGGAGACTTAGGTTAAGCGGGCGACGCCAGGAGGGACCCAGCAGGAGCAAGCGCTTGCAGTTGAAGAGGCGATGCAGAAACCCAGTCTTTACTCTCAAGACTTCCATCCGCGCAGAGGGTGTGTGCCCTCAGCCCCAAAATTAGTCCTACCACGAAGGCGTCTGTCACTGCCACCGTAACACCGTCAGTGCCTGGAAACCTAACTGCTAGATTGATTCGTATGTTCGCTCAAGAAATTAATCCGTTCTGTAAATATTTACATGTGTCTCCTCTCTTCCCCACTCCCAAGTCCCAGGAATTGAAGTAGGTTTAAGCCCCTACTGTTAAAAAAACTTTCACTCTATAAAGCAGAGCCGCAGTAAACAGTAAACAGTGTCAAGTGATGGTAAATGTCATAAAGAAGAAAATCTGGACAGCCAAGTAACAGTGCTATTTAATACAGTGGTCAGGGGGGTCTTCTTTAACAAGCAACATTCCATCCATTCATTCTTCAGATAATTTATGAAAGCTTGCTGAGTCCTAGGCACAGGAGATAAGACAGATAAACAAAACAGACAGAAATCCCTTATGGTAACCAGGCTTGGTGGCACATGACTCTAGTCCCAGCACTTGAAAGATCGAGACAGGAGCATCCTAAGATCAAAGCTACCATGACTACATAGCGAAAACTTGTCTAAAAAAAAAAAAAAAATCCCTCATGGGCAGACCTATAATTACTTGAGCTCAGGAGTTCAAGGCCAGCCTGGGCAACATAGTCAGACCCTGTCTTCAAAGAAAAAATACTTCATGAATTTGGTGCTGTTGGCTTACTTACCCCTAGCATTTAATGATCAGGCCTGGCTGGTATGGCATTTATGCTCCAGTGGGGCTGGCTAGCAACTTGCCATCTGGGTGGCATCTCAGCTGGAACAGAGCTGGTTTCTGCTCATGTCTCTCCTTTAACAGGGAAGTTGGGGTGGTGAAAGCATGAAATTGAGGCTCCATGGCCTATTAAGGGCTATGCCCAGAAGCACACAATATTACTTCTGCTGCCTCTTATGGTCTAAGCAAGACACAGGGTCAAACCCAAACCAGCTTCAAAAAAAGAGGGGAGTCCATCTTTTTTTTTCCTTTTTTTCTTTTTTCTTTTCTTTCTTTCTTTTTCTTTTTTTTTTTTTTTTAGGTACTGAGGGTTGAACCCAGGCCCTTGCACTTGTATGCCTTTCAAGTACTGGACCACTGGGCTGCACCCTCAGCCCATTTTTTTACTTTTTTTGAGACAGGGTCTCTCTAAATTATGCCGACTGCCTGTGGTCTCAATCTTGCAATCCTCCTGTCTCCACCTCCCAAGTCGTTGGGATTACAGGTGTGCACCCAGGTTTGACTCCACCTTTCTAAAAAATTAGTTTCTTTTAATATTCTTGAAGTAGAGAAACCTTCCCTCTCCACCCTTTTAAAACTACTTTATTGAGATATAATCCACCCACTTGAAGGCTATACTTCCATTTCTTCGTATTTTCACAGGGTTGTGCAACCATCATAATCTAATTGTGGAATGTTTTCATCACCTCTTCATGAGAGCTGCAGCATAGGCCTGCAAGGATAAGAGGAATTGTTGGTGGTCATAGTTGCATCTTTACCTTAATAAAAAAGCAAGGATGTTTGGGCATGGTGGTGCAAGCCTGCAGTCCTGGCTACTTTGGAGGCTGAGGCAGGAGGATTTCTTGAGCCCTAGAATTCCAGGCCAGCCTTGACAACATAGTGAAACCCAGTCTCAAAAAATTAAAAGTGACAGGGGCCTAGGATGTGTCTCAGTAATATAGCACTTGCCTAATATTCAGGAGGCCCTGGGTTCCATCCCCTACATGGGAAAGGCAAGTCCATCTTTCCTCTCTTTGCCAGCATTTCTGGGACAAGTAAGACTTTAAACTAATTCATACTAAAGCATTGGCCACATAGACTAATTGAAGGACACACTCACAGAGTAGAGGATTACTGGGGTAGGAGTATGCATAGAAGCATGAAAGGGTGAATTGAAGCTAAGTCAAGGGTGGCGGTTTAGCTCAATGGTAGAGCCTAGCACGGATAAAGTCCTAGGTTCCATCCCCAGCACAAAAAAAAAAAAAAAAAAAAAAAAAAGCAAAACACCTCATTTCTTTCTCCAAAGCCCCCAGGCTTTTCTCTACTTGTACAGATTCAAAGCAAAGGACCTAAGCAGTCCTGTTCCATGAATTCATATTCCATCATGCATCACTTTGACCAGAGTTATCTGAAACCAAGCCTGACTTATCTAGTGGCCTTCTCATTTATACAGATAGGATGACTCCAGGTAAGCTCATATTATTGAGCAATAGAGAGACAGAAGTGAAAACATTTTGCCATTAGGTTTGCCTAATGGTGAAACCAATGATGAGACTGAGAATCAAGGGAAGAAAAAGGAAAGGGCCAAGCTCATTGCCTCTAAGAGATACTGTGCGTATGAGTCACCTGGGGACCTTATAAAAACATTTAAGTCTGGGGTGTGGCCTGGGATTCTGCATTACAAACAAGCTTGCATTTTGTACTGCTCATTTGTGGACTACACATTGAGTAACAAGGTCTTTAGATGACTGCCCCCACACCTGTGACTATTGCTTGACACCAGGGAAGGGAGTAGGAAGATTAGTGTGACCATCCTGCTGCTAACTCATTTGGCTAAACCTTCATCTTTCCTGGCCTCAATTTTCTTATCTATAAAATGAGGTCATTAGAAGAAGATTCTGAAATCTCTTCTGTATCTATGATTCTAAACCTATTTCTATACATGAGTTTTTTATTTAATTCTCTATAAACTAAATATACAAGAAAACCTATATTTAGAGACATATTAAATTAAAATTTTGTTAAAAATAACCCAAACCTCAATTTTTTTAGAGAAATTTTCACACTTTAAATGCTCACTTTCTAGGCTTGGGGGTGTGGCATGCCCAAGGCCCTGGGTTACATCTCCCGCATAGAAAAAAAAAGTGCCCATTTTCTAAAATTTAATTTACAAATATGAGGTATACGTTAAAGTTATGACAATGATTATTGAAACCTATAAATTGATATTATTCCTTTAAAAATAGTTTTCTCTCAAAGAACATTGAATTTGGCTTTAGAGTTAGAAGGACCAGGTTCTAGTCTCTGTACTTCATCTACTAGCTACTTAACATCTGGAAGGATATCCAAACTCTGACACTCAACTTCCTCATCTATAAAATGGAGACAAGAGTTGAGAGGAAGCAGCACTAAGGTGTTTAGGGACATGGCAGCTCATTCCTAGTGCTGTTAATGCCAGAGAGAACACCAGTAGAATGGAGAGGTGGGGAGTTGGGTATTTAGTAGAAACCACTTTACAGGTCTCTGTATTTTCTCACTGGAGGTAAATCTTTATCCTATGAGGGTGGGTTTGGTTCTTGCCAACAGCCAAAAGGCAATCAGAAACCAGGCATGGTGGTGCATGCTTATAATCCCAGTGATTCGGGATGCAGAAGCAAGAGGATTGCAGGTTTGAGGCCAGAGGCCCTGGCATAATTTAGCGAGAACTGACTCAAAAAAGGGCTGAAGTGCAGCTCAGAAAAGCACTTGCCTAGCATACGTGCAGGCCTGCATTCAACCCCCCCAGTACCACACACAGACAAACAAAAAATGTAATCAGAGCACAGTCAGGTGCATGTGTTGAAAAACTTATGTCTGAAAACAATGGGTTCTGGCTGGAAATAGTGGGACATGTCTATATTCCCAACTATCAAGGCTGAGGCAGGAGGAACAAAAGTTTGAGGCCAGTCTGGGCTACCCAGTAAGACCCTGTCTCAAAAAAAAAAAAAAAATAAATTGAATACATAAATAAAAATTAAAACAAGCCAAGCATGGTGGTGTATACCTGTAACCCCCGTGACTCCAGAGGCCGAGGCTACAAGGTTGTGAGTTCAAGGCAAGAGGCAGCCTGCATAACTTAATGAAACTCTGACTCAAAATTAAAGATTAAAAAATTGAAAAATGGGCTGGTGCAGCCCAGAGGTAGAGGACTTGCAAAGTATGCATGAGACCCTGGACTTAACCCCCAAGTACTGAATAAATAAACAAATACAATGTGTTGAGTAAAGTTGGTAAAAGTGGCAGAGTCAGCAGGGCCTGCTGGCATGCGCCTAGGGAAATGGAGGCACAAAGATTGCTTGAGCCTAGGAGTTCGAGAATAGCCTGCGCAATGTGGGGTACCCTGTCTCGGGGTCGGGTGTGGGAGGAAGGCAGAGCAAGAACCTCTGAAAATCATCTCCTCCATAAAAGCAACAAACAACTGTAAAAAAGCCATCAGATTCAACTTTACCATAACTCTGGATATTGGCTAAAAGCCTGCAATAATCTGTTGTTGTTAGGTGCCATCAAGTCGGTATCTGACTCATAGAGACCATATGTACACCAGACAAAACAGTATTGTCACTGCTTCTCTGCTATTCATAGGGTTTTCAATGGCTGGTTGTTTTTTGGGAGTGGGTTGCCAGGTCCTTCTCCCAAGCCTACAGCACCTGGTATTCCCAGGCAGTCTCCCATCTAAGTACTAACCAGGTCTGACCCTGCTTAGCTTCCAAAATCTGACAAGATCAGAGGCCATAGCACTAGGGCTCCAGGTTGCAATAATCTGTTGTTGTTGTTGTTAGGTGTTGTTGGGTAGAGTTCAACTCATAGCAACCCTATGTACAGCAGATCAAAACACTTCCCAGTTCTGCGCCAGGCACATGATCTTATTTGTGTTTAAGCCCATTGTTGCAGACACTGTGTCAATCCATCTGGTGGAAGGTTTTCCTTTTTTGCGATGGCCTGCCACTCTCCCAAACATGATGTCTTTCTCTAGGGATTGGTCTCTCCTGACTACATGTCCGAAATATGTAAGATGCAGTCTAGTCGTCCTTGCTTCCAAGGAGCACTCTGGTTGCACTTCTCCTAGAATAGATCTGTTGGTTCTTTTGGCAGTCCATGGTATATTCAATAGTCATCTCCAGTACCATAATCCAAAAGCATCAATTCTTCTCCTGTCTCCCTTGTTCAGTGTCCAGCTTTCACAACCATATGATGCAACTGAAAATACCATGGCACGAGTCAGGTGCACCTTGGTCTTCAATGTGACATCTTTACTTTTCAATACTCTAAAGAGATCTTTTGCCACAGCTTTTCCCAAAGCAATGCATCTTTTGATTTCTTGACTGCTGTTTCCACGGATGTTGATTATAGAGCCAAGCAAAGCAAAATCATGGACAACCTCAATCTTTTCTCCATTTATTGTGAAGTTGCATACTGACCCAGTCATCTGGATTTTTGTTTTGTTGATATTCAGTCTCAATCCATACTGAAGGCTATGATCTTTGATCTTTATAAGTAAATGTTTTAGATCCTCTTCATTTTTAGCAAGCAGAGTTGTGTCATATGCATAATGCAGGTTGTTAATGAGTCTTCCTCTGCATAACGCAGGTTGTTAATTAATCTTCTTCCAATCCTGATGCTGTGTTCTTCCTCATAAAGTCCAGTTTCTCAGATTATTTGCTCAGCACATAAACTGAAGAGATATGGTGAAAGTATACAGCCCTGATGCACACCTTTCTCAACTTTAAACCAGGCAGTGTTTCCTTGTTCTATTTGAACAATTGCCTTCTGGTTCTCATACAGATTCCTCATGAGTACAATTAGGTGCTCTGGTATTCCCATCTTTTTAAGTGTTGCCCATAATTTGTCATGATACACACAGTCAAAATGCCTTTGTGTAGTCAATAAAACATAGATAGACATCTTTCTAATATTCTCTGCTATTGGCTAATATCCACCTGACATCAGCAATGAAGTCCCTGGTTCCCCACCCTCTTCTGAAACCGGCTGATTTTCCTGCAGTTCCCTGTCTATATACTGCTGCAGTCACTTTTGAATGATCTTGAGTAAAATTTTGCTTGTGTGTGATATTAATATTGTCTGATAGTGCCTACATTCAGTTGGATCCCTTTTTTTGGGAATAGGCACAAATATGGATCTCTTCCAGTCAGTTGGCCAGGTAGCTGTTTTCCAAATCTGTTGGCATAAACATGTTAACACCTCCAGTGCTGCATCTGTTTGTTGAAACATCTTTATTGGTATTCCATCAATTCCTGGAGCCTTGTGTTTCGACAGTTCTTTCAAGGCAACTTCCACTCCATCCTTCAATACCATTGGTTCCTTTTCATATGCAACCTCTTGAAATGGTTGGTTATCTACCAATTTTTTTTTCTATAATGACTCTGTGTATTCCTTCCATCTTCTTTTGATGTTTCCTGCATCATTTGATATTTTCCCTGTAGAGTCTTTCACAATTGCCACTCAAGGCTTGAATTTTTTCTTCACTTCCTTAAGCTTGAGAAACATAGAGTATATTCTTTTCTTTTGGCTTTCTGCCTCCAGCTCTTTGCACATGTCGTTATAATATTTGTTTTTATCTTCTCTAGCTGCCTTTTGAAATCTTCTGTTTAGTTCCTTAACTTTATCATGTCTTCCTTTTACTTTAGCTGCTCAACATTCAAGGGCAAGTTGTAGTGTCTCTTTTGACATGTAATTTGGTCTTTTCTTTTTTTGCTGTTTTTTATGTCATGCCACAACTCATCTGGTCTCCTATCATTTGTGCCTAATGCATTAAACCTGTTCTTGAGGGGGTCTCTGAACTCAGATGGGATATACTCAAGGTGGGTGCTTATTCAAACATATCTGAATCTTGGTAATAATAGTCACTTTTCTCGGGAGGCGGGGGTGGGAGGATCGCAAGTTCGAGACCAGAGGCAGTCTGCGTAACTTAGTGAGACCCTGTCTCAAAGAAAAAAGTAAAAAAATGGGCTGGGGGCACAGCTCAGTGGTCCAACACTTGCAAAGCATGCAGGTGTGAGGCCCTGGGTTCAACCCCCAGTACTGTAAAAGAAAAAAATAGTGACTATTATAGCATTTCAACTTGTCCCATTATTTTGTCCACCTCCCTAATGCCACTGCAGCTTAACAAACAGCCAACAGTCCCAGCTATTTTGCGGTTTGAGGCAGGAGGATCAGTTGGACCTAGGAGTTTGAGAACAGGCTGGACTACAAAGCAAAACAAAAGCAACCCAATAGGCTGGCAACCACTGGAGGGAGTAGATCAGGCTTAGAGCTTCTTCAAAGCCCCATTCCCATTGGCCAATCTCTATGACAGCTGGTGGTTCCCTGCAAGTCCTTGTTCTCCAAGCTGACTTCATTTGACTTGACTCAGACCTCACTAGGGGCAAATAGCCTTTTTCCCAGGAGAACATGCTGATGGCAAATAGAAGTGATTATTTAATGCCATGGGCACCTAAGACAGTTCATAACAGGGTAATTGTATATGCTGTGTCTGTCCCACCATTGTATCTTGGGAAAATCAAACTTTCTTTTTTATTTTTGTAAGGGCTTTCTGTTGAATTTGCCTGAGTCTTGCAGGAGATTTTTGGACCCGGACTTTTGAGCATCATGGGATTCTAGGGATCAAGAAAATGCATTTTGCATTGTGAGATGAACATGAACCTTTGGGGACAGGGGTGAATGCTATAGATTGGATCTGGAATATCCCTCAAAAGTCCATGTGATAAAGCTTGGCCCCCAGTGTGTCACTTTTGGGAGGTGGTGCCTAGTGGGAGGTCTTCTGATCATTGCAGGTGTACCATGAAGTGGATAGTGGGACTTCCACCCCAGCCTTTTCCTCTCTTTTACTTGTTGGTGTGGAACTGATCAAGTTTATTCTGCCACACACTTTGTTTTTTCCCCTCCATACTGAGTTTGGTATCTGACTTGTTGAGGTTTTTCATTTGCAAGATTACTGTTTGGTTATTTTTCAAATCTCTAACTATTGAATTGCTCATTTATATACTATGTTACCTTCCTTAATTCATGCAATTGTTTATTTGCATCCTCTTGGAATTCATTGCTCTATTAAAAAAATGTTCTTTGGGATTCTTTGTCTAGCTTTTGGTCCACTTTCATATTTTTGGAATCAGCTCATAGCAAGTTAGGAGGTATCATGCTCTTCACGAAGATTAGAGCTAGCAGCAATAGAATCACTGCCATATAATACAGCAAATATCAACAATGCCTGTGGCAACCCCCTTTACCTGATAAAGGCTAGTATTCCCATTGTATAAGTAGTCACAGAGGTTGCACCCCACAATTCTTCTGTCTATAACACATGTGTGAGCCCATTCCTGAAAAATACCTGAAAGAAACAATTAAATGGAGGAACGATTTATTTTGGCTCACAGCTTCAAAGGTTTCACCCATGGTCTGCTGGCTTCATTATTTGGGGGCTTATGATGAAACAGAACATTATGGCGGGAAACATGGTGGAGCAGAACTTCTCACCTCATGGAGCTGAGGAAGCAGAGACGATAGAGGAAACAGAGACAAGGTATATCCTTGTAGGCATGACCCCAGTGACCTACTTCCTCTAGCTGGACCCCTCCTCCTAAAGTTTTCCAAAAGAGCACCATAAGCTCTGGGAATCAAGCCTTTAACATATGAGCCTATGAGGGATATTTTATATTCAAACCACAACATTCCATCCCTGGGTTCCAAAGGCTTACAGCCATCTCATAGTGGATTTAGTCCATCAGCAGGAGTCTCCAAAGCCTCAACAGTTCCAACATTGTTTAAAAGTACAAGTCCAAAGTCTCCTTTGAGACTCCAGACATAATCTTCACTGTGAGCCCCTGTAATATAAAAAATGAGTACATACTTCAAAGATACAAAGGCATGAAGTAAACATTTCTATTAAATAGGAATAGAATCAGGCCAAGGCAAGACCAAAACAACATTAAACCCATAGCTTCATGTCTGACACATACAGAGCACATACATAGTGGTGGCATGTGAGTTCTAAAAGGCTTTGGCAGCCTGACCCCTATGGTCTTGCCATTTGTAGCCCAACCACATGGCTTCTCTGTTGGACTGGCTCTATTTGCTACCCAGTTTTTCTTGGCAGATGTTCCATGTTTCCAATATTGCCAACATACTGTGATCTCTATTGCATCTTCAGCTTCACTCACAGTTTCAAACATTGCCTTCTTAGAGGCAGACTTCAGGGAATCAATCCTGCTGTACATTGCATAGCTTCCCCAATATTTCCTTTGAGATTTGGGTAAAAGTCTCCAAATAGTTACAGGTAGACCCTGAAATGCTTACACTTTGCTTGCTTGAAATGCCAGGTCAATTGCTAGCCCAGGTGGTAGCTGGGTCCCCCTGGGACTATGACTGCAGTGACCTCTAAATGCCTGGGTGGCTGAGCATGGTGAAACAACTCCTGGGGAAACAACTTCCTAGTCAGCCCTGTGTGAGCAGTGCCCCAGCAGAGTGTGCTGTCTTCTGAAGGGGAAGTCTTCCAAATGAGTTTACACCATCACATCCTTGAGATTGCAATGAGTCTTTCTGATTCTTGAGATGTCCTCATAGTATCTGTCCTATTGTCTCAAAGCAAAGTATTTGGCTTCTTTTTATTGACACTAATCTCTCTAATAACCACAGTCTTCATGTCCACAACTTTAAACACACTTTTCTGAGCAAACTGCAAGATTTTCAAATCTTTCCGCTCTGCTTTTTGTTCCCAATTCTTACTCTAAACCTCATTAAAAGCATCCAGCAAAATCCATGCCACAGCCTGAATGCTGGGCTGCCTGGAAATTTCCTCCATCAAATTAATTAGTCTGTCTCCTTTAAACTCAGTCTCCCACAATGTCTCTCCCACAATGTCTCTCACAGCATGGGCAAAATGTAGACAAGTGATTTGCCACAATGCAACACAAATGGCCTCGATTCCAATTCCCAATAGATTCCTTGCTCCCATCTGAGACCTCATGAGCAGTCTTTACTGTCCACATTCCTATTAGCATTCTGTTTTTTTGAGCTCCTTCCAGAAATGCCCATTAAGCTCTGCTTACATCATTCTCTAGCCCACATTTCCAAATTTTACCAAATTCCTTCCACAACTGAGTTCCAAGGCTAATAAAAGCCACATCATCAGGTGAGGTCACAGCAGTGACCCCACTTCTTGGTACCAATTTTCTGTTAGTCTTTTTGTCACTGTGACCAAGACCTAAAAAAAAAAAAAAAAAAAAAAAAGCAGTTTAAGGAGGAAATATTTATTTTTGCTCATGGTTTCAGAGATTTTAGTCCACACTCATTCGGCTCCTGTTATTCTGTAATGGTCATAAGCAGATTTCCCAATAATTTATTTGCTTAACTAAAACAAGTTGCCAAAAGCCACCACCACTACCAAACAAAAAGGACTTGGGTGGGCAATTCACCAAGGAAGAAACAGGTATGACCAATAAACATATTAAAATATGCATTCAACACATCATATAAAAAGTAAACATAGAATGCCACATGAAGGTGGAGGGTGGGAATGGTGTACTTAAAGCCAAGGAATACCTGCAGCTATCAGAAGGTAGGAAAGAAGCACGGAAGAGATCCTTCCCTGGTACCCTCAGAGGGAGCATGGCACCACTGACATCTTGATTTTGGATTTCTGTAACATAGATCCAAGACAATTGATTTCTGTTGTTTTAAGCCACATAGTTTATGCTACTTTGTTATGGTAGCCTTTGGAAACTAATACATGAGGGAAGTAATAGACTGAGGAGTTGAAATATGGAACATTCTGGGATGACAGCAATTTTTTTTTTTTCAGTACTAGTGGTTGAACCCAGGGTTTTGCGCTTGCATGCTTTGAAAGTGCTGGACCACTGAGCTGCACCCCCAGCCCTTTTTTTTTAAGTTTTGAGACAGGGTCTCCCTAAATTATGCAGACTGCCTCTGGTCTCAAACTTCCGATCCTCCTGCCTCTGCCTCCAGAGTCACTGGGATTATAGATATATGCCACCACACCTGGCCAATTATCCCTATTTGTTAAACTTACTGAATGGTAGACTTAATGTTTGGTAATTTTACTAATAAATTTTTTGTGTGTCAGCATCATGAGCTGGGCATGGCGGCACATGCCTGTAATCCCAGTGACTTGGGAGGTGGGAGCAGGAGAATCATAAGTTTGAGGCCAGAGGCAACTTGCATAACTCAGCAAGACCTTGTATTAAAACAAAAATAAAAAGTGGGTTGGGGGTGCATGCTTAGTGGTAGAGAACTTGCAAAGTATGTATGAAGCCCTGGGTTCAAACCCCAAGAACCACCAAAAAGAAAGAGAGAGAGAGACAGGAGAGAGAAAGAGAGAGACAGAGAGAGACAGAGAGAGAGAGAGAGAGAGAGAGAGAGAGAGAGAGAGAGAGAAGGAGAGAGACAGAGACACAGAGATGTTAAAACAGTTCATCTTTTAAATATGTGAATTAAGTTTGGAAACAGTTCTGATAAGAATGTGGGAAACACATTTTCATATGCTTTGGTTGAAGCATAAACATGTATAATATGTGAGAACAATTGTTAGATGCAGTGGAGACTCATAGTAACCGTCACGGGGTTTTCATTGGCTGATTTCTTGGGGATTGCTTCAGGAGTGGATTGCCATGTCCTTCTCCCATCTGACAACAATTAGACAATATTAATTTCTAAAAATGCAGGTGCCCTAACACCTAGCAACCCTGCTGCTAAAAACTTATCCTATGCATATACGAGTAACATGTTTTCATATGGATGCTCTCCACAGCACTGTTTGTACAGTCAAAATTTGAAATAAGCTTGAGCATTTACTAAGAAATTAAATTATGGTATATCTACATGATGGAATACTAGGCATGATTAAAAAGAATGAGGTACACTATATACGTTGATATGGAAATATTCCAAAATGGAAAGAATCGTACAATCCTGCTGATACTAATAAAATGTATATGCATACACAAATGCACATTTTTTTTATGAAGAAAATGAAAGGAATTGAACAGAGTTGACATTACTTCGAGGGGGCTTTTCTCTTTTCTTTTTGGGGATAGGGCCTCAGTATGTACCCCGGGATGGTCTGGAACACCCTACATAGCCCAGTCATTTCAAACTGATGATCTTCCTGTGTAAGCCTCCCAAGTGCTGAGATTAGAGGCCTGTGCCACGACATGAGACTTGAGGGGATTTTTCTTACGGATGGGGAATGGGAACGAGGCTGTCACAAATCATCTTGGATCTTCCTTATGGCTTTTTTTTTTGGGGGGGGGAGGAAGGGTCAAGGTCTCACTGTGTGAATACATGGACTCAAGTGAGCCTCCTGCCTCAGTCTCACAAGTAGCTGGAATTATAGGCATGTGTCACTGTACCTGGCTTTGTCATAATGAATTATATCATCATTTACATAAGAACAGAAGCATGTCATAATCATTATAATCTTTTGCCCTTCTGTTTAATTATCCTTTCTCAAAGTAATTCTTCTCTCTTCTCTTTTGGATGTTCAATGGCTTACTCACCTGCACCTAGAGAAGGGGTGGTGCAGGCTGACTCCAGTTATACAAAGAGAGGTCTTTAGAGTGGCAAAGTCTTATATTAGGATTACCGAGAGAGGGGCTGGAACTGGGAGGAGAGGAGTCAGCAGTGGCCACAATAAAGGAGACCCTCTTCAGACATTTTCTAAATCTTTTAGTTCTCTACTCATCCCCTTCCTTCAAATATAGCCACTATGTGAGCCAGTAATTCTAGAAATAAACTTTATGCTCAGTGTTCTACTCACCCTTTCTAACTGATACTCATTAGAAAATGTAGCATTGTTAGCAAAGCCCAACAACAAACAAATCCCCATAAAATAATCTTGAAAACAAATATTTTTAGATTACTAAAGCACATCTTTATTTTGCGATTGAACATTAAGAGTCACAGCTACAGTTTTTCACATTGGTATCTGAACAACTACTTCTCAATCAAGATGAAATATGGTCAACAAAATATGGGTAACAGCATTTCACATAACATAAATTGCTCTTAGCACTAAAAGTTTTAATGCAAACCAGCATTTTTATCCTGTGTGCTGTTGGTATTTGTAGATTTAAAAAAACACACAAATGGCAAGAACCCCAATTTTTCACTGAAATTAAGACAAATACACAAGGCCTTTCAAGCATATAGTAAGCTGCAGTGACAAATGCATAGTGATAATTTCAAATTATCCAGTGTTGACCAAATTCAAGCTTACACATTTTTAAGTTAACCCTTGGCTTCTTTGCCTCATAAGAGAACCATATGGAGATAATTTTGGGAAGTGGGAGAAAAGGTAGTCTACAGAATCAAGAGACTAATTCCATTTTGCTAACTGGTTCAGTAAACAAACATGAAAATGGCAACAGAAGTGTAAAACTGTATTTTAATTAGGAAATAATATAGAAATTTAAGTAACTTTCTCCCTTCATATTTACATATAGCACCTGTTACAAGAAAAAAAATTCCCAAAGTAAAATATCCTCTACATAGAAATATTTTTAAAACTATTGTTTAAAAGTATTATTGATGAGTACATAGGAAATTATTGATACTAAAATTAAACCTACACTGTAGAAAATAAGGACTAGCTTTTCTCATTTGAAAAGATTATAAAACAGATCATAACTGCAATGTCCTGATGCTGGAGAACACTGGATTGGAGAGTTTTTATTTTTGTAAGCAGATATATTCTACTGGCAGAATATGGAAACAGCTTAATGTAAACTGTTTTTGCCAGGACTTTTGTCCCCTTAAACTTACTAGTGGTGCAGTATCTACTTAACACCTAGATACTACACTGAAAACAGATTTCCAAATATTCATGTAATGTACACAAAATGCAAAGCAGAAATTTTAGTAAACCAAGCTTGGTTGAAGATAGCTGAGTGAACTCAGTCCAGCAACACAGTCAATTGGGGTAGCTTTTATTGTATTATATAAATTACAGAAAATGGCAAAGCTAAAATCACACAAGTTACCTCTTAAATACCAATAAGCTATCAAGAGATCATTGTAAAGCATTTAAACTTGGGTCCAATCTAATGAGCTCTAATACTAATCAATTAAATTTTTTCTATATTTACAAAACTCCTAGGATAGAGTATATTTTTAAGTGTATAAGTTAAATCAGTAGTAAGCATGAAATAAAGTGCTACTTGAAATTCAAGAAATCAATTTTAGCACTGATGTTTGACCTAGAGAATACAAGAATGAATAATCTTGCTACCTCACTTAGGGATGAGAAGATTGGTGCCAGAGAATCACAGAAGTGGGTTGAAATCTTCTTGCCAAGGAAGGCAAATAACTAGAATACTACTATGGGAGAGTAGAGGAAAAGGCTTCTTTTAATAAAAGGTAAAATGAGCCCAACTGCAACTACAGTAGATGTGGGGAAATCCCATATCTGCAACTACCTGGGCCTAGAGGTAAGCAGGGCTATCTTCTCCTTGATGGCTTCCTGGCAAGAATTTTATTTAGCAATGTGGCATTTACTTTAAGATTATCAGAAGTAATAGTGCTAAATTATGTTAACTCCTGAGGCTGAGGGAGTCTGACACTAATTCTTTAATAGCTGTAGCTAAAGTTAATGAAGGAAGAGATGATCTTTTAGTTGTTCAGCGCATTTAGTTTCAAAGAGTTAAATTTGTGACTTTTTGAAAATTGGAGGTCTGGAAGCAGGTATCAAAATAAAGTCCCAACAGAATCAAGTTTAGTCATTGATAGTAAACACTACCTTTTAAAGGAGCTGTGGAACAAATTAACCATGCCTACAGAAGTTAGTCTGAAATGAAGGGCTTTTATTCAACTGAATTAATAAACTCTTAAGCATGTAAGACACCACTGCTACAAGTCAGAGTTGGGGCCAGTGGTCTTATTTGTTCAATATACTGACAATAAAAAGGAAAAACTATTTACTGGGTCAGAGGCCTCTGCATGTAATTACTGCAATGAATCTTAGGTATGGTTTTCTGGCTTTACCAGTCACATTCTTACAATGATGTCCTCACTGGTAGCTGCCACAGTGACAAAGCTTGGGAACTTTCCTCCATGGTAGACACATGCAGCAGCATGTTTATCCTCACACAAAAACATCCTTCCACACCCTAGAAGTCTAGAATTCAAATATTTTACACTCAAAAACAGTGGGTGCAAATTTTCTGGAAAATTTCTATTCTACAGCCAAAACAAAGGAATTTTTAAAAAGTACATTTTTAAAGTTATGCTTCAATGATTGCTCTTGTTTCTAATGAAAATTACTTTTCTTCTAAAATTGCATTTTGGATAATGACATGTAATATTCTTCCCTTTCCTTGTCCCAATCCTTTGCAGACTTTATAAAAAAACCAAGTATCCTTAAAATCAAGCCATAACTCTAAAAGCATTTGAAAGATACATTCATTTTCTTTATAGCATGAAAGACATACAAATATCATTTTATCCCTTTTAAACGATGAAATTAAAGGTAACCATTTCAACCTTTGTTCATAGAAAAATATTTTCTGTATATCATTTACATAACAATAGATAGGAAAACTCTACAGTGTTTAACTGAAACTTTTATGAGCTTAACAAGGCTTTCATTTTCATTCTTGCACTGGAAAATCTTAAAGGCTTCCAGAAGCTAAATATTTCAACTCTCTCCTAAAATTATAGTTTTTAACTTGCAATATTGCTAATAGCCATCACTTTTCAAATTAAAACTGTTTTTTTATTCACTGAACCATGTCTAAGCAATGCTGATGGATTATGCCCCAGCAGATACTACCAGCTGTCTGTTTAGCTTAGATGACTAAAATAAAAATGATAACTCAAAACTTCAGAAATCAACAGTATACTGCTACGGAAAAACAAAACTGAATAGCAGCAAATTTAAATATGGAAACAGATAACATTTAGGTGTCTACTCAAAACATATTTACCAAGACTGAAAATAAAATGTCTAATTTTTGGCAGAAATAGCGATTGCTGTTTGTTTCTGATAACATTGAAAGGCTTATTGTTATAATGGCTGTGAATCAATGAAATCCATATGTAATAAAAATTATGCTGATAATAGCTATATACATGGTAAAGAAGGTTGCACCAAAAACATACAATTTTGAGATTTCTTGGTCTCTTAAAATTGATAAAATTAGCTTTTAGCAAATAGCCACCAAAAATGTTTTAGGATTACATAAATTCCTTTTTACCTATATAATTCTGTAAGAATTTTGTAATAGTTGCTACAATTTATAATCACATCAAGACACCAATAAATCTTTGTCAATAGATCAGTAATTCCAATATTTAAAAAATTAGTCCACTGGATTGTAATGACATTGCTATTTTACTTGGAGGAAGCAACACCAAAAATGGTTCCAGAAATTGTAGTTGGATAGCTGAAGCAAATATGGGAAACAAGCAATGTTAATAGAAAGCACTTGCTTTGTTGATGCAGCATCCTGCATAAAAGCAGGCTGTGGCATAATTTATCTGTCTTGTCATATTATTATTTATTCCAACAAATATTTACCATAATATATTTACTGTAAATGACTTAAATGCAAATTCACATGAATTACAAAATAATAACTATAAAATAAAAGAGCTCGTAAACATACTCCACATTATTGTGGTATAAATAATTTGTATGAATTCGAAACTACTTTGGCAACCTTACCATCAGAATATTTTAAATATTCAAAATACGGATATTAAATAGCAGTTATAATTTCATGTTTTCTTCTTCCTTCCTGATAAGATAAATCAAGTAATGCTTTAAATCTACTGCATGTGCACATTATGAACATAAATTATTTATTTCATTATAAGTGGATATATGTTCTAAATCTTAGCTCTATGTTTTAAGTGCTTTAAAAATAGTCCTCTAGGCTGGGGATGCAGCTCAGTGGCAGAATGCTTGCACTCCAAGCCCTGAGTTCTAGTCCCAGTACCATTAAAAAAAAGAATGTCTAGCTGGGCACCATGGCACATCCCTATACCCAAGAACTTGGGAGGCTGAGGCAGGAGGATCACAAGTTCAAGGCCAGAGGCAGCCTGTGCAACCTAGCAAGACTGTGTCTCAAAATAAAAAAGGGACTGAGAGTGTAGCTCAATGGTAGAACACTTGCCTAGCATGCACTAGGCCTTGGGTTCAAATCCTTAGTACTGATTTTTAAAAAAAGATGTTTTCTTGTAGTCCAGAATGTTTTTATACTGCTTGTGTATCAGTGTAAGTACTTCTCAAAGCTTATGTTGTCTATCAGGGAAGCATGGCTAGCCAAGTGAGGCAGAGTCCTAATTAGAATCACTTTTGAATCTTACTTATTTTCTAATTTAAGTGACATTGCCTAAGGTTGTCATAATTATGAAGTGAAAACACTCCAGTATTCTTCCTGAGTTGCAATAGACTAAAATTTGTAAGAATTTATGATATTCACATACATTAGCATTTACTGAAGTTCTAATAAAATACAGGGAACAGCTGACTGAGAATTAGAAGACTTAGTTGGTAGAAGACCAGATTCTGTTAAATCAATTACGATTGCTGGGCCTCTGTTTTCTTGCTTATAATCATAAGGGAAGTAGAGACTGCATAAAAATCTTTCAACTTCCTCTCAGCTCTCAAGTTGTAGTACTTCTAGTGAGACAAAACATTTTTGCTCAAATACCTTAGACTTGACTCTATCTATAAAGAAATGATAAATAATCCTGTTGTTACAAAGTAGTCCATTTTCCCTGTTTGTGAGCATTAGCTTATGTGAAATACCCATGTAAATAAATGCAGTAGGGTACCTGTGTGTGTGTATATATAGAGAGATATAGATATTATGTGTGTATATATATAGATATATCTATACATACACACACACACACACACACACACACTCAAAACCTTCAAGTCTTAGCGGTTTACCATAACATTATGTGAAGTCAGTTTTCATATAATAAATGTTTTCTTTATTCTTAAATTCAAATAATTGACCACTTCTCTTCCTCTTACTTGTCCTAACAGGCTATAGGAAATTTTTCTTAGGCTGTTTACTCTGCCCCAATTTTGAATATTATGCATTAGTTTAACAAATACAACTACTTGTTTCTGTGAATGCAGTCTATTCCAAAATATTTCTCGTATCTACATAGTGCTGACACAAATCAGATGCTCAATAAAATACTTGAAGTGAGCCAAGAAAAATCATCCTAAGTCAAGAGAGGGAAATTTTTCATTAACAGGTCTTAGTATTTACAGAAGCTCTTCACTTCATTAATAGTGATTTCCACTTGTCAAAATAAAAGCATTCTTTCTGGAGTGTATATGGGTGGATAGAGGAGCGAGAGAGTAGCTTAGATACAAGAAACTTGGCTTTTGACACACAATATTACATTGATATGGATAGACTCTAGACCTACTTGGTATATGAAAGCTAGTTTTGTTTCTAGGAATCTATATAGATTGATAAGTAAGTTTAAAAAGTCTTATGTGTAATGGATAGCTCTGTTAGGTAAATGCTGTTAAGTGCCATCAAGTCGTGTCTGACTCACAGTGACCCTCATAGGATTTTCAATGGCTGATTGTTTTGGGATTGCTTCAAGAGTGGACTGTCACATCCTTCTCCTGTTTTTGCCATGCTGGGGATAGAACCCAGGTCCTCAGAGATGATAGGGAAGCTTAATCAGCATATTTATTTTAAAAAGTTGTGAAGGATAATTTATTTTAAATTTAAGTTAAGATCCTAATAAATATGCTTTAAAAAAAGGATCTTTTCTGCACATAAAAGTACGGACAGATGGTAGCTCACAGATGAAAAATTCATATATGAGAAATTTAAATGTAATTCTACACTTCTAATACATTGTCATTTAAAGACAAGCATTGATGATTTAAAAAGGCAGCAGTGCTCATTGCCAACAGTAGAGTTAACCTCAGAAGTGTACACAAATCCTTAAAGAACAAGCCAACCATAACATTTGCCTGTTAATGTCTACACAACTGTTCTCTTTCTGTCTATGGTTCTCATATTCTGTCTGTACACTTTTAACACACTTTATTTTTTTAATTCAGCCAAAATCAACTGCCAAAATAGTTATTTAATATGTAGACCTCTAACATGATTTTCCTTTTTCTTCTTAACTTGTCATGGTAGCATATAGCCTAAATTACAATACATGGTAGAGAATGGAATGTTCAAATAAGACTGTAGTTACTTTACTCTCATTCTGTCTTGATTGTGAATTCAGGAAATATGTAAAAGAATTTTTTTGACATAAAGGTTATGTTTATGTCTTTAAAAAAAGACAAATTATTTTAATATGATTCATTTGGTATCTTGGCTATTAATGTTTAGGAGCTTAACTTTCTGAAATTAATTATTATGGATTTTGGATATGTGAAATGACATTGTTTAGATTGTAGTAAAGATTTTTAAATGTACATTTTCCCCCTCATACTAAATGACATTCCAAATATCTACCACTGGACTCTAAACTTTATCAATACTATAGGGAAATATTCAGAAACCACTAGGAAATTCATCTATTTTAACCACATCCATATAAAATAATTCTGTAAAATAACATTTGAGTAGGTGAGCAAATTTTCACTTATATTAAGCTGGGCAATTTAAAAGTTCTATCTCTCTAGATTTTAAAACAAAAAAACCTGAAGAGGAAAATATACACACCCCTAATGAATCAGATCCTCAGTCAGGCTAGACAATCAAATCTCCTTATTAACATGCTTATAACTTAGTAAATATATATATATATATATATATATATATATATATGTAATTTAATTGTACATAAAAATGACAAGAACACCCTCATTTTACTACTAAGGGGTTACA
>VMDO01021575.1:6737-35247 GCA_007922755.1 Pedetes capensis | reverse complement strand
TGCTTTTGAATTGTGGTGCTGGAGACGTCTATTGAATATACCATGGACTGCCAAAAGAACCAACAGATCTGTCCTAGAAGAGGTACAACCAGAGTGCTCCTTGGAAGCAAGAATGGCCAAACTGCGTCTTACATATTTCAGACATGTAGTCAGGAGAGAACAATCCCTGGAGAAGGACATCATGTTTGGAAGAGTGGCACGTCAACGGAAAAGAGGAAAACCCTCCACCAGATGGATTAACACAGTGTCTGCAACAATGGGCTTAAACATAAATAAGATGGTTTGCCTGGCACAGAATCGGCAAGTGTTTTGATCTGCTGTACATAGGGTCGCTATGAGTTGGACTTGACTGGACGGCACCTAACAACAACAACAACATATAGCTAAGACTCAATGAAAGCACATAACTACTTGAGGGAACCCTGCATAGTCGCATACTGCTAAAAGAAAAGCGGTCAATGCAGAAAGTCCTAAATGAGGTTGGACATCATACTATAACCTCTGAAATAAAATAATATTGGAAAGTTTTTTAATTAAAGATCATTTACTAGCAGGTAACAGAAACTAAAAAGAGGGGAACTTACTAGAAGTTTAGATGCTTAGTCACAGAATAAAAGAAAAATTCAAGTAACTGGATTGGAAAAAGGGAAAAGAATGTAGAGACCTGAACAACAAGAGTTCAGGGACCTTTATTTTGCCATTAACATTTTTTAGCTTCCAAATAACTCAGTGAAGACACATCTCTGATTGTCCTGTAATTGGGCAAAAAATCCTGTAAGACAGCTACCATGCAGTGTAATCCAGTTTCTCCAACTTCCTGATAGAGCTCATTTCATTTTCTCAAGAAAACCAGTGGGCTGGTTAGCCACAGGTCAGGTGCTCCACATTGATTTAACTGACTGTGATATGTATGGAAGGGGCAGGGTTAATACCCTTCTTGGTCTATACACAGTTTTTTTTTAAAGAAGGACTATGAAGAGGTAGCAGAAAATACTGGTGTCTCTATGGCATGGTATCTCTTTACTACCCATCATACATACCCTTAATTGATATATAATTTCAAACATACTCCAGCCCAAAATAATACAGCAATTAACAGTCTTATCCAATATTATAGCCCCCAAAACTAGAATAATGCCTAGCATATAGAAGACATTCAGTAAATGCTTATTGAAGGAAAGAATGAATAAATGAAAGTACACACTCACCTCACCTCTACTAGGAGACAACCCAAGGTCATAGCCAACTACTTCATCCAGAAGTGATGTCACAGGATTACTATATTCAGAACCCAAAGTTTGTCTCTGTCATATCAGGTTCAGGTGTGACTGCTCACCATCTTATTACTCATAAGTAAATTACCATTCAAACATCCCCAACATGACATATAATTAAAAGTAAATGAAAACTAGGATAACTATATTTTTATTTCAATTTTTAAAATGGAGAAAAGCAAAAAAATAAAAATACTCCTAGAGAAATACCATGGTTTAGTCTTAGATATCTCTCCCTCCCACTCCTCTAACACACACACGAGGGGGGGGGGGGAGAGAGGGAGAGAGAGAGGGAGAGAACGGGGAGCAGAGAACAAGGAGGAGAATGAATTTTGCTGAATAGGACTTATAAGGTAAATAAAAGGACCTATACCTTGCCAATAAGTAACCATCTCTGTGTTTTAAGTGTGTCACCATTACTTACAATTATTCATTAACTGAATGCTCTAGAAGGTATGAGAGAAAGTACAAACAAACCCTCAGAGAAACTGTGGGGGCTAGCATGGAATCGTCATAGGAAAGACACTTTCAAAGCTTCGCCTGTTCCAGGACGGCAAACAGGCAGTATTCAGTAGGAGTAGCAAAGTTGCTGCTTACTGCAGCTTGCAACTCAAGTAACTAATTATAATGAAGTTTTATGATATAGTATTAATTCTCAAATTCTTAGAAACATAATTCTCATACATATACTAACACAGAGATCAAAGTTTTAAGTCATTAATGAGGGAACCAGAAGAATAACAGTTCAATAAAGAGAGACAAATGAAAATAAGGAATCAAGTTAATGTCACACAGAATAAAAACACAACTTCTTCATAAGAACCTTCTTCTTTGCTTCTCCTTTTCCTCCTAAGTTATTTTATCTTATCAATGTTCTATGTGCTAGCCTCAAATTTACATAATTATGAAATCTCTGGGCTTTAAATAACTGTATGCCGTGTATCAAATGCATACTATATTCTGAGTGGTCAGGAGGAAGGCTCATTAAAAACTCACATGACTTAAGGGAGTCAATCACCATTTTGCCTTGTTTTGGATTAACTTTCCTCAAAAATATTTTGAAGCTAATCTTGGTCTTTAAAGTGTAATGGTTATGGCTTGTGTCCTTAAATACCAAAAGAAAGAAAAACGTTAACCTTAGGTTTCCCAGTGAAAAACACTGAAAAAAATAGGCTTCTATCTAGAATTGTAAACTAGTAACTAGACAAGAAATATAAGCATTACAACATTCTTTCAAAAACTATACTTAAAATACATTAAGAATTATGACAAAATAACTTACATAACTCTCACGAAGAATTTCTGGAACTTCATTCTGAAAACTGCTGTTTTACCTACATCTTCCCCCACCCCACCATCTCACTGGTAGCAAAGATCTATTCCTAAGATACCTCACATGGTCATTCATGGGATCCCATCTTATGCCTTATCTATACCATTTTTGTTCACCTTGTTGTTGTTAGTTGTCGTCGAGTACAGTCTGATTCATAGTGACACTATCTACAACAGAACGAAACACTCCCCAATTCTGTGCCAAGCACAAGATCTTTTTTATGTTTAAGCTCATTGTTGCAGACTGTGTCAATAAATCTAGTTGAGGGTATTCCTTCTTTTTGTTGACCTGCCACTCTCCCAAACATGGTGTCCTTCTCCAGAGATTGTTCCTTCCTGACCAATGTCCAAATACATCAGACGCTGTCTAGTCATCCTTGCTTCCAAGGAGACTCTAGTTGCCCCTCTGCTAGGACGGATCTCTTGGTTCTTTTGGCAGTTCATGGTATGTTCAATAGTCGTCTCCCGCACCATAATTCAAAAGCATCAGTTCTTCTTCTGTCTCCCTTATTCAATGTCCCATGTTCACAACCTTACAATGCAACTGAAAATACCATAATATGAGTCAGGCAAACCTTTGTCTTTCATGTGACAACTTTACTTTTCATCACTATAAAGAGGCCTTTTGCAACAGCTTTTCCCAGTACAATGTGTCTTTTGATTTCTTGACTGCTGCTTCCATAGTGTTGATTGTAGAACCAAGTAAAGCCAAATCTTGGACAACCTCAATCTTTTCTGCATTTATCATGAAGTTGCATATTGACCCAGTTGTAAGGATTTTTGTTTTGCTGATGTTGAGGTGCAATCCATACTGAACATGTGTTTTTTGATCTTCATTAGTAAATGTTTCAAATTCTCCTCATATTCAGCAAGCAGTGTTGTGTCATCTGCATAACACAGGTTGTTAATGAGTCCTCCCCCAATCAGGATGCCACGTATTTCTTCATAAAGTCCAGCTTCTCAGTTATTTCCTCAACACAGACTGAAGAAGCACAGTAAAAGGATACAGCCCTCTTGAACACATTCTTGACTTTAAACCAGGTAATGTTTCTTTGTTCTGTTTGAACAAATGTCTCCTGGTCTGTGTACAAATTCCTCATGAGTACAATTAAGTGCTCTGGTATTCCCATTCTTTGCAATGTTATTGTAATTTATTATAACCCACATAGTCAAATGCCTTTGCGTGGTCAATAAAACAGACGTATTTCTGGTATTCTCTGCTTTGAACTAATATCCATCTGACATCAGCAATAATGTCCCTGGTTCCATGCCCTCTTCTGAATCCAGCTTGATTTTCTGGCAGTTCCCTGCCTATATACTGCTGCAGGCGCTTTTGAATGATCATTAGCAAAATTTTACTCGCATGTGATATTAGTGATATTGTTTGATAATTTCCACATTCAGCTGGATCTCCTTTCTTGGGAATAGGCACAAATATGGATCTTTTCCAGTACGTAGGCCAGGTAATTGTTTTTCAAATCTCTTGGCATAAACAAATTAACACCTCCAAAGCTGCATCTGTTAGCTGAAACATCTCTATTAGCATTCCATCAATTCTTGGAGCCTTGTCTTTTGCCAGTTCCTTCAAGGCAGCGTCCACTTCATCCTTCAGTACCATTGGTTCCTGATCCTGGTATTGTTCTGACTTTTGGTATTGAGCTTTTCCACAAATGCAGTCAACTTGGTTCATGTTTATTCCATTTCGTGAATTCCATGTGTATGTTGTTGTAGTTAGGTGCCATTGAGTCAGTGTAGCTCATAGCAACCCTATGTACAACAGGAGAAACAGTATTGTTAGTGCTTCTCTGCTATTCATAGGGTTTTCAATGGCTGATTACTTCTTGGGAGTGGGCTTCTGAGTCCTTCTCCCAAGCCTACAGCACCTGGTGTTTCTAGGCAGTCTCCCATCCAAGTACTAACCAGGCCTGACCCTGCTTAGCTTCCAAGATCTGACGAGATTGGATGCCACAGTGATACAGCTACAGGCTCCATGTGTATAGTTGCCATTTATGTTGGTGAAAGAATGTATTTGCAATGAAAAGGTCATTGGTGTGACAAAATTCTATCATGCAGTCTCCAGCATCATTTCTGTCACCAAAGTCATAGTTTCCAACTACTGAGCCTTCTTTTTTTTCCCAATTTTTTGCATTCCAGTCACCAGTAATTGGTACATCCTGATTGCATGTTAGATCTATTTCAGATTGCAGAAGCTAGTAAAAATCTTCCCTATCCTCATTTGTGACCTTAATCATGGGTGTGTAAATGTGAATAATAGTCATATTAACTGGACTTCCTTATAAGTGTATGGATATTGTTCTATTACTCACAGCATTGTGTACTTCAGGACAGATCTTGAGATGTGTTTTTTGATGAACGCAACCCCATTTCTCTTTCATCTGTCATTCTTGGCATAGGAGACCATATGATTATCTGATTCAAAATGACCAATGCCAGTCCATTTTAGCTCACTGATGCCTAGAATGTGAATGTTTATGCGCTCCATTTCCCTTTTGACAATGCCTAATTTTCCTTGATTCATACCACACACATTCCATGTTCCAATTATTAATAGATGTTTACAGTTGTTCCTTCTCATTTTGAGTTGTGTCACATCAGCAAATGGAGGTTCCTGTGATTTTACTCCATTCCTGTCATTAAGGTAGATTCTACTTTGAGGTAACTCTTCACTAGTTGTCTTCTGAGTGCCTTCCAATCTGAGGGGCTCATTTTCTGGCGCTATGTCTGACAGTGTTTCTCTACTATTCACTAGGTTTTTAATGGCTAATCGTTTCAGGAGTAGGTTAGCCATGTCCTTCTCCCTACTCTGTCTTAGTGTGGAAGCTCAGCTGAATCTGTCCACCATGGGTGACTCTCCTGGTATCTGTAATACCGACGGCATACCTTTCAGTATCACAGCAACATGCAACCCCCTACTGCACAGCAAATTGATACCATCTTTGTTCACCTTACCGTACCATTATGTCTACATACTTTCAGGCTATGGTACAGCAGGTAATACTAACAAGGAACATTTCAGCCTTCACTTATATATTCACATCTGCTTATAATTCTTTCAGATAAGTTCATGCTGTGAGAGTAGAAGTGTTGACTTAGCAATATGAAATAATCAATAAAAAACATAAATTACTGACCTAAGCTTTTTATACATACCCAATACTTTCCAAAAGGGCAATTTCTGTGGTTAAAACAAATTGGTATGTGGTCCCATACACAAAAGCCACTTCCATGACTGCTCTATGCTCTGAAGAAGAGATAGGGAGTTGGGAGAGAGGAGGAGTTAGTGTGACTCCATGTAAACTTCAATTCTGGATATTTTCATATATCCTTTCATTACCTTTGCAAGGATTCCAGGTGGAGAAATGTAAGCAGTTAAGAAGTTATAAAAAAGTCTACTCAAGGTAGGAGAAGTAAGAGGGAGTAGAAAGTAAGTTACACTTGAGGCTATGACAAATTTATGACAGTTTTTTCCTGGGAGAAGGAAAGAGAATATACATCTATAACTTTCATGTTATAGTTTATATGCATATATCTATGTACATTATTTTCATTTAACTTATTAGGGAGACAAGCCTACAAGGTATATAAAGAAAAATAATCATTCTCCTACTCTCTAACCCATTTACAATTCCTAAAAGAAAATCACTCTTAATTCTTTCATTTTTCTCTTTTGGTATTTATCTCCAACCTCTAAATGACATTCTTATACTCTTTGTTTCCTAACATCTACATCTATATACACCTGCAGCTGTACCACTGTGGCATCCAATCCCATCAGATCTCAGAAGCTAAGCAAGGTTGGGCCTGATTAGTACTTGGATAGTAGACCATCTGGGAACACCAGGTGCTGTAGGCTTCAGAGAAGGACCTGGCAACCCACTCCCAAAAAACAACCAGTCATTGAAAACCCTATGAATAGCAGAGAAGTACTAACAATACTGCTTTGCCCGTTGTGAGAAGGGTTGCTATGAGTTGGATACTGACTCGAAGGCACCAAACATCATCATCGTCATCATCATCATTATCTATATACACACATATACCTATGCACATAGGTAAAGTTTTACCATACTTATTGATTTCTCACTAAGGAAGATAATAAATTAGATCTTTTTCTGAAACTCAGCTTCAGAAATGTACATGCTTCTCATCCCTTCAACCCTTTTGATATACCTCTAATTTTTATTAGATCAATATTCAGTATTAGATCAATATTCAGTATTATTACATATCAATGAACCATATAGTAGAGAATGACCATTTTTCCTTTTTTGAAAAAGTTTTTCACTGTAGTTACATTTCTTTAATTTCTTTGTTTAGATTTCTTCCTAAACTCTTCCATAATTGTCTTTCTTTCTCAATTATTCAAATAATCAGGTATTCCATCATCTTGGAGACAGTCTGCAGACCATCTGAGCTGCTTCACAATGGACTACTGCTATTTGGCCTGCTGCACAATTGTTATCCTGGGGGTTCTTATTCTTCCTCTTATGCTGGGTCCCATTAGTCTGTTACCCAACATGAGAGGAATCTTATTATTTCTCCCTGGCTCCCATTCTCCATCCTGTGAGAGGATATATGAAATATATAATTTCTGTCATCCTGCACTTTGGAAAGTATCTTAATCCTACTTTCACAATTAACTATAGGTGGTTGAATATAAATTAGATTCAAGCCATTTCCCCTGAGAATTTTGAAAACATTATCCCATTTTCTTCCATTTCCAGAGCTGCAATTGAGAATATCAAAACTATTGAGATTCTTAATCCTTTAATTGCAAATTTTTTTAACTATGGAAGATTTTTAAATAGACTTTTTTTTCCCCCTGATACTCTGAAATTTCAAAGTGAGATGGCTTGGTGTGGCTCTGTAGCCATCCACCGTGCTGATAATCAGTGGGTCATTCCAATTTGGAAGCTCAAATTCTTCAGTTCTGGAAATTTTTCTTGAAATATTTCTTTGATGATTCTCTCTTTTGTCATTAACTACTTTCCCCATTCTCCTCATTACCATTTCCAGGCAGTTATCTTCTCTTCCCCTACTTAATCTCCTAGCCTTTGAATTCCATTTCACCAGGTTATTCCACCCCCCACCCCACTTTAACTTAGAGTCATCCAACACCCAGCAAGTGTCACTCCTCCTCATTCCACTTGTCATACTGTCACACTCTCCAATAGTAAAACTGTCATTATCGTTGGTGGTTTTATTATCCAGATAGATGACTCTTTCAAAATTCTAGCCTCCTACTTCCTCGCATTCTCTTCTTCATTGCTCTCTCTTCCACCCAATCTTTACACTCACTGCTACAGTCCCACTCCAAGCTTTGTGATTACAACATTCCACCAGCCTTCACTCCACTCTGGCCTTCTCTTCCCTCCTAATCAAGCTTAAATTCTATGGTCAATTTTGATAGTCATTCCTTTGCCCATCAGGCTAAGTCACAGTCCAGGTTAAGTTCAATACTCTACTTATTCTATACCTACACTCATGAAAATAAACTTGGCTAGAGGGAAAAAGCCAAGGGAGGGAGAAAAATTAAAAAGAAAGCCGGCTAGCTAAGGGTCTCACTTTAAATTACTCATATTAAATTTTATGCTACCTAGAAACCATTCTTTATTTCCAGGCCTCCTAAACAACTATTTTATCTGTCTCTTCTCAAACTGAGACCTTATTTCTACTTTGATATATGACTTTATTTCTATTTCACTAGAAAGAAAATTATGAAAACAAAAAAAATCTTCCACAAGCTACCCAAACCATTCCTATCTACACAGTTACCTGCACTGATGCCCACATTCTGTTTCAGGCCTCCTATTATTAAGAAGGAACTTCCTGAGCTCCCATCACTAGGTTCTGTTGCCTCTTGCTCACTCACAGATCTTGTTCCAGGAGTTCTCCCCTCTTTCTCCTGCATGATCATTTTCCCTTTCTACTGGATCTTTCTTGTCAACATACAACTAAGATTTTTGAAAAATTCTTCTCTGGACTCCACGTACTCTTCTAACTACTGCCCCATTTTTTTCCTTCTCTTAACAAAACTTCTTATGTGGGTCTCTATAGTCACTGTTTCTAATTGTTCTCTACTATTCTCTCTTACACTCCTATCGGTACTTACTCCTCTCATTCTACAGAAATTGAATTTGTCAAGGTCACCATGAATTTCCACATTGCTCAGTGTTACAGCCAACTGGCAGTTTTTTTTTTTTTTTTAATTCAGCATCACTTAATGCAATTGTTCCTACTCTGTTCCTTGAAACTCCATCTTCAGTAATTTTTTTTTCCAGTACTAGGGATCAAATCTAGGGCCTCACACATGCTAGGCAAGCACTTTACCACTGACCTATGTCGCTAGTGCACAATCCCAACTTCAGGGTAGAAGCAGCGATGCTTTCTTTGGCGAAGGGAATCCATCAGAATTCGAATAGTTGAACTTTCCTGATTTCTGATTGATTCTTGATGCCTAGAAAGGCACCTTCAAGAGAATGCAGGGACCTGAAAATGCTCCTGCCTTGTGGAATAGCTTGCAGGAGATAGTCTTTTTTGGCACTATAGGCTAATGTTCACATATGTCACTAAGATATAGTATATATTTGAACTGAAGGATGATGATACACATAAAAAAAGCCCAGCAGACAGAAACATTTTTACCTCTTTCATAGTCTGGCTCTTTTATTTCACATCAGAACATCAATAGCTACCCTTCCTCCTCTGCTGCATAGCCTATTAGAATTGGAAAGGCTCTCGATAAATTTGGACAAGATGCACAAAGAATAAAGAGTTTGTGCTGACAGGTTGTTCAGAACAGCATGAAGCATGCTTTACTCAGGATCTAGGTCTGAATAGCTTCTTTTCTGTAAGTGGAATAGTGTGTAGCTAATGCAAAGGTTCTCAGGGCCCTGAAGAGGATCTTGAGAAACAGTATGCTCCAGTGTTTCCCAAACTTGCCTGAATATAAGAATCATCTGATGTTTATGTAAAAAGTGAAGACTCACTCTACACCTGCTGCTTCAGACTCTCCAGCCTCCATACAGAAACCTGAAATGGAGACAGAGCTCATGGTGTCTTTCACTGAGAAAACAAAGGCTCCCTTTCAGCTGAATACAAAAGATGCTCCCTGCCACCCATACCTCAAGTTCTTCTCCACTGGCATGACAGTCATCAGTTCTGCACCAAGAAGGACACAGCTGGCAGCAAGCATATGTGCCCTTTCAGTAAGATCGTCTATTATCCACAGATGGCTCCTGTGGTGTCAGTCACGCTGGTGTCAGACAGGACCCAATGCCTGCTTGCTAGCCAGAGTTCCTTTACCAAATGAATATATTCTGCCTTGGCAGGTGTTTGTTGATATAGTTGAAAGTGCAGAAGAGGTTGTCCTGCAGGAAGTTGCAGAAGAGGTAGGGTTGGGACAGCTAAAGGACTCTGCATTCCAGAACGAGCCTTTTCCTAAAGCTCACTCATGACATGTAAATGTTGTCACGTAAACGTTAAACCAGGGAAGACAGAAATTGTTTCCACATCTTGGCTATTATGAACAATGCTGTGATGAAAATGGGAGTGCAGATATCCTTCAAGGTGCAGATTTCAATACCTTTGCATAAATAACCAGCAGTAGGACTGATCCCAGGTGAACCTGAGAGAACTATAGGCAGTTGCCTGGTTCAGTTGCAAGGTGGCCCTAACACTAGGGAGAAAGGACCCCCTAGATTTGGAACAGAATGAGACTTTCCTATTCGGGGTGCCACCTGAGCCTGTCATTGCCCATCAACTGATTAAAGAGTGGGTGGAGAAACAGACCTGCTCTTCCCTGCCTGTTTAACCCAGGATAAGCCATAGAGATCCCTCATTAGTATCCATGAGGCACACACCAGAAAGTGATTGTAAAGGGGAGGTGACAAAAGACCAGCTCCAAACCAACCTCATAAGACAGAGTAGAAGGTGAGCATTTAGCAAAACCTCTATGAGCAGTGTCAATGAGAGGAGGTTCCACAAATGGGCAATCAAAACTGCCAATGTGAGAAGAAAATCCGATGAGATGTCAACTATTAAAATCAGAGGGAAGAGTGAAGCATTAGTTTGCATGTAGGTCCCTCCTCATCCATTTTCTCCAAGGCCTTTGGAGAAAACATCTGATATGTGCCTTGTTAGTGCTATGCTTATGCTACCTGCCAAAAGCTACCTGGGATAATTGGTTAAAATTTTTATCTTAGTATTGAAAATACATAGTAAATCTCAAGTCACTTCTGAGTTACTTTTTATCCTCCTTAAATTAAGAAAACAAGCACAACTTAACATTTTCAAGTCATGTTCAGGGACATTCTTATATGTGGTAGTAAATAAAAGTCGTATTTCTTGGAGTCACCTGAAGGGATGAGGACAGCAAGTAGAGGTATGGTCTTCATCAGAGTTCTGATGAAGTGAGATTCTTTGAGACAAGTGAATCCCAGTGGGGCGCAAGATGGTAAGACATCTTTGCTGTTCTCAGTTCTCTTACTTAGTTTGTGATTTAAAGACAATCACTTGGCCGTACCTGTTCTCCTAAATGGAATATAGGCACTGGCATTTGTGCACTGAGTAAGCATTCATTATCCTCAACTGAGGGATTAGTGAGAATAAATAAATACCAGATCTGAACTGTCTCTTGAGCCTTATGAGATAAATTAAATTTAGGATTTTTCGTCACTAAAATATAATGCTATTCTATACCTTGTCATAAAGAAGAAGGGTTTATATGGAAGAAAATAAACTTCCACACCTTTGTTTAGAGAGAAAAAAAACACTGTACCTTCATTTTGCTTTCATGAGACACTTGCCACATGCATCATTCCTTTTGCCTCTTTTTCTGGTTCCTCCTCACCTCACTGAGGTATAAATGTTGAAGTGTCTATTGGGTTCAGTTGTGGTCTTCTCTTTTTCATCTAGCCTCACTCACTTGTTGATCTCTCATCTCACAGCTTTATTCTTCACATTTATATCCCTAGTCTGTGTTCCCCAAACAAAAATTCAAACAAAAATTCTTGTTATATTCAACTACCTTGGTGATAGCTCTACTTGGATATATAGTGGGTATTTCACGAGTGTGATGTCAAAAAGTGAACCAAAGCTTCCTCTTCAAACTTCCTAGTTTATAGTCTAGTCTATTCCTAATCTTCCTCATCTCAGTTATTATCAGTTTCACCTTTAGAGTACTTCAGGCCAAAACGTCAGAGCCACCCGTGTCTCTGCTATTTCTCACTCCACATTCAATAAAACAGAAAATTCAGTTATCTCCACTTCCAAAATACTGCTAAAATTCACAATCACTGCCATCTCCATTGCTATTGCCCTGGTCCAAGCCACCAACTATCATCTCTTGCATCCATTATTGTAATAACTTCCTAATTTTCTCCCTTATTCCACCCTTGCTCCTTCCAGTCTATTCCAAATATAGCAGTCAGATTGATACTATTAAAGTATAAATAAGGAAGTTATATGGGGCATATATTGAACAAATTTTCTGTATAACATATCAGTTATTACCTAAAATAAGATTATGATTATACAAGTACAAGACATGATCAAAAGATATGGTGAATTTAAACTTTAAAAAAAATTACAGTGTAAGATATATTACACCATTAAAACCCCTCAAAATGTATCTCCTGGCTTGAAACACACTCCGTCATCCTTCCCACTTCTCATAGTCCTCTTCTCTGACTGTCTTTAGTTGCGTTGTCATGGCTGCCTTGAATCAATTCAAAATGTTTACTACCTTTCATGGTCATTTTGACTTTGGGAAAGAGCCAGAAGTCCCAGGGTACCAAATCTGATGAATAAGGTAAATGAGGACACACTATGATGTTTTATTTGATAAGCATTGCCTTACTGAAGCAATGTGTGATGTGGAACATTGTCATGATGGAGGATAAAACTAAAAGGACAAAAGAGGACTTCCAGAACTGCTTTCAGAAGGTGGCAAGAATGATGGGCTAAGTATGTTCAAAGCCAGGAGGAGTATTTTAAGGTGGATAATGGCAATCAGTCTTTTACTGTAGTAATCTTTTTTTCGGTCCTGGAGTTTGAATCCCAGGCCTTGCACATACTTTGTAAGCGCTCTACTACTAAACTTTACTCCCAGCCCCTTTTTTATTTTTTATCTTAAAACAGGCTCTTGTTAAGTTATGCAGGCTGCCTTTGGCCTCAAACTTGCCATCCTCCTGCTTCCATCTCCGTAGTTGCTGCAATTAGACTTGCACCATGATGCCTGGCTAAATTTTTTTAATTTATCATTCACTGTAGTTTTTGATTACACCTCATATACTTTATTTAACTGTTTTTTTCGGATGTGTAAATGATACTGTTTTAATGTCTTTTAGTTAAATAGATTTTATTTTAGTTTTGAAAGATTTCAAAATTTTTCAATTACTTTAAATTTATTTTTAGTTGATATATAAAAGAAAAAATTTACAAGTTAATGATGTGACATGTGTTTGACACATTTATGCATTGTGTAATCAGGTTAAATATATCTATACAAACATTTATCATGTCTTTATGGTGAAAACTTTCAAAATCTTCTTGCCTTTTGAAATGTATAATGCATAACTGTTATCCATAGTCACCCTATTGTGCAACAACACAACAGAACTTCTTGCTTCTATGCAATTATACCTTAGTAATGAATGCTGTCTCTATTGGAGGGTTTTCCAGAATTATTAATTCAATTTTACTCCTAAACTTAAAAAAAAAAATAATTCAAGCCTGCACTATTTTTTTTCTCCAAACACTTAGCAAATTGTGAGTGGTTCTTTCTGTGAGTTTCCTCATATTATCTTAAAAGTAATTGAATCAGAATAAAAGGCATTTGTACCATGCTTTTGCATTTTATTAACCCCCAAAACATTCCATATAATAGTTACTGGGAAACCTGAAGTTTAAAATTTATCTGAATAGACCCAATGTTGTATTGTATCACTCAGTATATATTATGTCCTTCATTTGCTACTCCTGATCTACCCTGTAACTTTGCCTGCCCAACTCCACTGTTTTTGCAGAGTGATCTGTACAGATTAGTTGACTAGACCTTGTGTCCTATTGCTGCTGATGTGGCTGGTGAATGAGGTGCCCTAGTAGGAAACCAATAAAGAAGAGGTAGAGTGATCATTGCCTGCTTCTATCTCTGTGAGGAACTCAGGAAAACCAGGTTGTTTACACAGAAAATCTCTGCTCCTCTCAGCAAAGAAGGTGCTACAGGACTCTTTCCCCCTTTCCTGTTCTGATCATCCATCTCAACTCTGCAACATTTGAGCCTAGGAAAAGTGAGAGCAACTTTCTTTAGATCTGGGTTCCTGCACTACTTATGAGGTGCTCCTGCAGTCAACTCATTTTGTAACTACATAATCCTTTTGGAAAATATACCTTCTACATGTTATCAAAAAAAAAAAAAAAAGTACGAATAAGGGAGTTCTGGTTCTGCTACAGCAGTGTGAGTCTCGACTGCTCATCTTTTTCACTGATTACAACTAGGAACTAAAGAAAACAGAACCATCTGAAGACTTTGAAAACAAAAACAAGGCAGACTATGAAGTATTATTTTACAAGTGTATTATGTTCAATAGCATACCATATAGCCAGAAAGCTTTATGTTTAAGGAAATTAAGACTTCCAATAAATGATTTATTTCATAAGGGCATATACAATTGTTAAAATGCCTGTAACGGCACTTAACATTAACATGGTTAAGTTACAACCACTAACAAATAAAAAGTCCTGAAAGCATAACTATAATTTGTTCTTACAATACTTTTGTTTATGTAGGTTTTATCACTAGTTGCCAAAACAGAAAATCAAACAGAAATTTATATTCTTTTTTAAAATAACAGTAAACACTATTGCATGTTAACATAACACATTCCATTTTTAAAAAACTAAACTTCCCAAAAGAAATATTTAATGAAAAGAGTGACAATGTTTCACGTTTTTGCAAAACTCTTTACTATCAGACTAAATCTGCTTCTACATGTTTATATGTCAGGCATGGTGGCTCACAACCTGTAATCCCAGCGACTTGGGAGGGGAGGCAGGAGGATTCTAGGTTCGAGGCCAGAGGTAGCTTGCATAACTTAAGGAGACCTTGTCTCAAGATAAAAAAATAAAAAAGGGACTGGGGGTGCAGCTCAGTGGTAGAGCATTTGCAAAGTATATGTGAGGCTCCAGGTTCAACTTCCAAGTATGCAAAAACAAATCAAAGCAAAACAAATGTTTATAAACATCTTTACCACAAAATTAGATACTATCAGGTGATCACTGTCAAGAATATATTTTTAATTAAGAAAAAATGTCATAAACAAAAAATACTAACATAGAAAAGAAAGCCAGTCAGTCAATAATATTTGTCAAATATTAGAAATTATAATACCAGGTACCATGAGGACTATGAGGAAGTAAAAATGTAACAGTTAACACCACTAAATATTCCAGGAACCATTTTAATTATTCAGATTCATTTGATTCTACCCTGGGTTCAATCCCCAGCATCATCTTCTCAAAATTTTTCCACTTGATTCTCATAATAACACTAAGAGGCAGGCACAATTATTATCCTCATGTTAGAGATTAACAAACTGAGGTTAAGAAACTTGACCAAGGTAATTGGAGAGACAAGGAATCTAACCTAGGCAGACTGGCTTGGGTTCCACTATACTATGATGCCCACTTAAAGAAAGATAATTTAACATCAGAAATGCTTTACGCTGGGTGCCATGCTGCACATCTATAATTCCAGCTACTCAGGAGGCTGAGGCAGGAGGATCACAAGTTTAAGGCTAGAGGCAGCCTGATCAACTCGGCAACCTGGCTAAAATATAAAAATGAGCAGAGGGTGCAGTTCAATGATAGAGCACATGCCTAGCATGCATGAGGCCCTGAGTTCAACCTCCCTCACTGTACTGCAAAATAATAATAATAATAATAATAATAATAGGCTCTAAATTTATTTTAAATATTAAGATTGTATTGTACACTACTTGAAGTACGTCAGCGTACTGATGCAAGAACATAGACACAGCAAAGATTAAAGCAAAAGTTTATAATACCTGGTGTCCCAATGGCTCTCACATATGAAAACAGCATATCTGCTTTTCCTTTTAGAGTATTTTCCATGTTCTGAAGGTCTTGCAGGGTGGTAATATATCTCACTTCATTAAAAAGAACAGCACTAAAATAAATACAGAAAAATTGGTAGAAAAATCTGACATGTACTTAGTTAGAAAATATGTATGTATTTTGCTTAAAGAACTTAATTTTAAAAAAGACATATAGCTCTTTTAAACAAATTATCAGTAATAAAAACCAAAGCATTTTAATAACAGTGGATTGAAATTAGTTTCTAGGTCATTAGACTATTCTTGAGAACATCAACCACAGCACTTGTGAGAAATGGTGGCCACACAATCACCAAGGTAGATTTAAACTATATTTTCTCCATCCTAATCTGACCAAATAATCCCTAACATATCTCTTAGCCTTGAACACATCAGAGCCTTTCATACATCAAAACTGCAGCTTCTTTCCACAATCTGTAAGGCCCTACATGACCCAGACAATGTTCACCTTTCCAACCTCATTTCATTCTATTCCTCATGTCCACCAGACTAGGAACATCTCAGAACCTTTGTACGCAGTTCTTTACTAGAAGCTATTCTCTTTTCTATCTCATACATCTCATCTCTTAAACATCATCACCTCAGAGAAGCCATCTCTATTGGTCCTATGTAAGCCTATGGCACATTCCTCTCATTTCACTATTTATGATACTTATTATAATTTATATTTATATATTCATTTACTTGTTTATTCCTCTCTCATTAAACTACTATCTCTTTAAGACAAGGACTTTGCATATTTATCTTTATATCAGTAATGATTTAGAATAGAGTCTAGTACATAGTAGATAATCAAAGGTTTGTTGAATGAACAAAAGAAAAAGTAGGGCAGGAATTGTTTTTTCCTATTCTTCATTTGGAGAAGTGGAAGTTCATAATACTGAAGAGCTTACTCATAAACACATTTATTGAATCAAGGAGCCAGGGACAGAACAAAAACAGGTGTTGTTACTCTCAGTCTGGTTTTTGCATTTGACCATAATTCTTCCAAATCATCCTTTCAATGTTCTAATCAGACTTAAGTTTTCTGTTCCTAACAAGTCATTCTACTCAATCCCCAACATGCATATTGTGCATATTCCTTTGGTTGTTGTTGTTAGGTACCGTCGAGTCGGTATCCAACTCATAGCGGCCCTCTGTACAACAGGGGAAACACTATTGTCAGTGCTTCTCTGCTGTTCACAGGGTTTTCAATGGCAGATTGATTTTTGGGAGGGGGTTGCCAGGTCCTTCTCCCAAGCCTACAGCTTCTGGTGTTCACAGGTGGTCTCCCATCCAGGTACTAACCAGGCCTGACCCTGCTTAGCTTCTGGAATCTGACAGGATCCGATGCCACAGGGCTATGGCTGCAGGCCATATTCCTTTGGTAGGCTAAATTTTAAAAGATTTTTGAAAGTTGTTCCAGGCCTATATACTTAAATAATCAAAGGTTTTCTCAAATGCTTCCAATAAATTAGTCAAACATACCTTCCTCTTATGGAAAACATACATTTTCCCCTTATATACCAGTTTACAAGCTTTCTGGTATCAGGATCCCTTTACACCTTTAAATATTACTGAAGTCCTTGCAATACTTTTGCTTATGTAGGTTTTATCACTAGTTGCCAAAACAGAAAATAAAACAGAAATTTATATTCTTTTTTAAAATAACAGTAAACACTATTGCATGTTAACATAACACATTCCATTTTTAAAAAACTAAATTTCCCAAAAGAAATATTTAATGAAAAGAGTGACAATGTTTCACATTTTTGCAAATCTCTTTACTATCAGACTAAATCTGCTTCTACATTCACTTTGTTGTGGTATCATATGTCATATGGCCCCTGAAAACTCCATTTATGACAGAATGATACTTTTTAGTACTATTATAAAAATATTTTTACTTAGTGGGCACTCTGAAAGCGTTGCCCTATATTGTTAGTTGTTAGGTACCGTCGAGTCGGTATCTGACTCATAGTGACCCTCTGTACAACAGGCGAAACACTATTGTCAGTGCTTCTTTGCTGTTCATAGGGTTTTCAAAGGCAGATTGATTTTTGGGAGGGGGTTGCCAGGTCCTTCTCCCAAGTCTACAGCTTTTGGTGTTCCCAGGCAGTCTCCCATCCAGGTACTAACCAGGCCCGACCATGCTTAGCTTCTGAGATCTGACAGGATTGAATGTCACAGGGCTACAGCTGCAGGCTTGCCCTATATTACACTGGTTTAAATATTTACCTATTTATTATAGATTTCTTCTAGTCTTTAAAAGAAATATAAAGCTTATCTGTGTGTGCCAGTGCATGCCCGTAATCCTAGCACTTGGGAGGCTGAAGCAGAAGGAGCCACATAAATTCAAGGCCAATTTGATCTACATAGTGAGTTCCAGGCCAGCATGGGCTACACAGTGAGACCCTGTCTCAAAAAACCTGAAAGAAAAGGGGGCGCGGGGGGGTGGGGAAGTAGGAGGATGAAAGGAAGGAAATACACTCTAAAGGACGAAGTAACTTGCCCCAGGTACTGTCATACTGCTAGTTACTGGTAGAACTGAGATGCAAATCCAGGTCTTCTGACACTGAGGCCAGAACTTTCTAAATTGGGCACCAAGTGGAAAGTGTGACAGCTAATGAATTACCAGGAGTGTCATTGGCAATCTGGCCTATTTGATGCTCACACCTTTTGGCTAATAAACCCAGAATTACTCATGAGTTATTTCAAATCAACTGAGTGGTGCCACCTAGTGAACTTAATAGGATTACCATGTAAATTCTAAGGCTGGAAATTACATTCACCTACTTAACCTTTACTGTTCTAGTAGCTCCAATCTACCTGCTTCAAAAATCAAATCCAGGAGTAGAAATCTCCTCAACTTTGGTATCTCAATAAAGACTGGCAAATATAAATCAACAAAATCTAACATTTATTGGGCATCTACCACATGTTAGTCATAGAACTAAGGCTATTTTAAATAGTGGCAATTCATTAGTTTTTGAGGTGCCCAGCACTGATCTCTTCTTTCTTCTGGAAATTCTACTTTCTTAGTCTTCATGGTGGGCAGAGCACCGTCTCCTCGTAAATGCTGGTAATATCACAAACTTGCTTTTCCAGATTCCCTGCTGCAAGGCATGGCTAAATGACCCAGAATCACTTGCCTAAAATTCTCAATCAGGAGCGAGTGATGCAAAGAATTAGGGACAGTACAGAATTACTTTGAGCAGTGTCAATAATCATTCGCTTCAAAGGTATCAGTGATAAAAGTGTTAATGACAACCCCATGCAGGCAATGCAAGGTGTAGCATCCAATGCCCAGCAGTAATGCAACGGTACTACCCAAATTAGTTTATGTGTCATGATTTTGACTATAAATCGCAGCTGTATAACCTTTGAGTCCAGTTCTCCAGCCTTTCTAGTGAGGCTGATTTCTTGTGTCCACTCCAAACCCTTCTGCTTAAGCCAGTCAGCCCCAGATTTTAGGCCTTATAACCAAGAATACTCTGCAATACACTCTGTCTTATTTAATTCTCACAACAAACATCTGAGATTGGTACTATCATCAATCCTATTTTAAAGATAAGACCATGGAGTTTAGAGAGGTTACCTTGCCTAATGTCCCAAAGCTCATTAAACGGTCATTATCCATGAGATAATAATAACCAAAATTAATGATCTCTGTGATCTTTCCCAATGACTTCCTAATTTTAATATATTCTCTAATATGCTGATCTCCAGAAGATGAGGCTATCTAGTGATCTCAAGGGTCCATTCCACAAGCTTGTGCTCCTTCACTCTGGTCCCCAAAGAGAAGAAATACTGACAGAAAGGAGTTAAAGAAAAAAGTTTCTGTGGGCATTTTCTTCCTCTAATGATAGGGTAAAACAGCCTGAGGCTACTTTGATTAAGGAGTACTTTCTGTCCTTTGTCATGCTCTTCCTGAGATTCTCCTGTCTTTAATCATTAGGTAGGTAAGATAGATGGCCAAGAATTGAGTTTCTGTGGTTAGGTCTAAGAAAAGAAACAAATACTGTATTTGTCCCTGTATCTAGAGTAGTGGGCCACTCAGTACTTCTTTTTTTTAAGTACTAAGAGGTTGCACCCAGGGCCTCATGCCTGCTAGGCAAGCACTCTACTACTGAAGTGCACCCCTATCACCGTTTTTATTTTTTATTTTTTATTTTTTTTTCGGTACTGGGGGTTGTACCCAGGGCCTTGCGCCTGCATGCTTTGCAAGTGCTGGACCACTGAGTTGCACCCTCGGTCCATTTTTTTTTTTTTTCTTTTTTACTTTTTGAGACAGGGTCTCGCTAAATTACACAGACTTCCGCTGGTCTCCAACTTGCGATCCTCCTGGCTCTGCCTCCCAAGTTGCTGGGATTACAGGCATGCGCCACCACACCTGGCCAATTATTTTATTTTTGATACAGGATCTCACTAAGTTGTGCTGGTTGTCTCTAGCTTTGAGCTCTCGATCCTCCTGCCTTAGCCCCTAGAGTTCCTGGGATTATAGGTATGCACCAAGGCACCCAGCTCCCACTCACTCTTTTTAAAAAAGAGATCATTTTTATATTATATTTCTATTATCCAAATTGTGAAAAAAAAATGCTACTTGATAACTTACCACACAAAAACCTCCAGGACATGGGGACACACACACACACACAGAGGTAAGAGAGATTTACTTTTATCAAACTAATTATATTGTGACTATGCAAAGTCATATAGAAAAAGTAATATCCCAAAGTCTTTTATTAAGCATTTTCTAAACTAACACAGTTTAAAAGAAACAACAGGTAGAAGCTACCTCTGAAATATGAATTGAAAGTACAAAGAATAAGATTAATAAACATCAGTCCCCACCTTTCTGTCATACAGCATGTAGTCTCCAATTAGCTCACCCTTTTTTTTTTTTTTTGGCAGTACCAGGGGGTTGAACTCACACGTGCTAGGCTAGTGCTCTGCCACTGAGCCATACCCCCAAAGCAAGCTTTCAGTTCATGAACAAGTGTTTTGAGAACAATCCACACATTATTTGCAAATATTTCTTATCCTTACTTACTTATGAGGATAAGTTGTAGATTTGGACCAAAAATAACAAGTTGGCTGAAATTGATATATTTTAATGTGTTATCAATTTTTGTAAATGGAGAAAATGCCAGTAAGTTTTGTGTTGCCTATTAAATTGTGTGTGTACCCTAATAAAATTCAAGCTTAGATTTGTATGCCTATACACATGATATATGCATATAGTCCTTATGTATATATCTAACAGCAGATAACAGAGTCTAAGATAAAAATACTTAAGCACACAAGCCAAAAAAAATCTTCACCTCTGGATAATGGAATTATGATGAATGTCAGAGGGGTTTTTGTTGCTTTATGCACTGCTCATTGTATATATTATAACTCATGAATAAGATGATATTCATATTATATATTGTTGTTGTTAGGTGCCTTGGAGTCGTGTCCAAGTCATAGAGACCCTCATAGGGTTTTCAATTGCAGATTGTTTTGGGATTGCCTTGGGAGTGGGTTGCCACATCCTTCCCCCATTTTTGTGGTGCTGGGAATCGAACTCGGGACCTCAGAGACTGCAGAGCAGTGCTCTACCAACTGAGCTAAATCCCAGCCCCATATTATATATTATGTATCTATATGTCACATAAAAATACGTCACACTATGTGTGTCTCTCTGTGTTAGAAGATAATGGAAAAAAAGAATCCACTTGCAGTGGAAACAAGAGATAATACCTGGTAATAAATTTAAGTGCCTGGGTGTATATGAAGAAAGCATTAAAACACTACTAGAATCAGGAGAATGAGAAGACAAGATATAACATCAAAAGCACAATCTATGAAAGAAAATATTGTTAAATTGGACTTTATTAAAAACCCCTGTTCTGCAAAAGAGACTATTAAGAGAATGAAAAAAGCCACAAACCGGGAGAAAATATCTGTAAAACATATATCAGATAAAAGACTTCTATCTAAAATATATCAAAGAACTTTTTAGCCAGGTGCAGTGGTGCATGCCCATAATCCCAGTGACTCAGAAAGTGGAGGCAAGAGGAGCACAAATTCAAGGCCAGGGGTAGCCTGTGTAATTTTAGTGAGATACTGCCTCAAAATAAAAACAGTAAAAAATGGACTGAGGGTGCAGCTCAGTGGTAGAGCACTTAAAAAGCATATGCAAGGCCCTGGGTTCAACCCCTAGGATAACAAAAAAGAAAAAGAAAAAGAAAAGAAAAACTCAATTTAAAAAACAAGCAAAATATTTGAACAGACATCCCACTAAAGAACATATACAAGGGTAAGAGATATAGCACAGTGTCAGAGTGCTTGCCTAGCAGGCCCCTGGGTTCTATCTCCAGCAGCACACACACACACACACACACACACACACACACACACACACACACACAAAATAGATGGCAACTCAGCATGTGAAAAGATGTTCAACATCATGAAATAGCACTGCATACCTATCACAATGACAACACCAAATGCTGGCAAGGATGTAGAGTAACAGGAACACTCATTTATTGCTGGGGGAATGCAAAATGGTACACCTTCTTTAGAAGACAGTTTGGCAGTAAGACTAAACACAGTCTACCACATGATCCACAACTCTTACCCCTAACCAAATAAACATACATCCACATAAAAAACGGACAAATGAATGTTTGTTGTTGTTGTTAGGTGCTGTCGAGTCAGGTGAGACTCATAGCAACCCTCATAGGGTTTTCAATGGCTGATTGTTTCAGGATTGCTTTGGGAGTGGATTGCTAGGTCCTTCTCTCAATTTTTTTTTTTTTTTTTTTGCGGTGCTGGGGATTGAACCGAGGGCCTCAGACAGTGCAGTGTGGCACTCTACCAACTGAGCTAAACCCCAGCCTCCATGAGTGTTTAGAGCAACTTAATTCATAATTGCCTAAATCTGGAAGCACCCAAGGTGTCCAACAGGTGAGTAGATAAACAGTGGTACATCCACACAATGGAATATATCATTCAGTGGTAAGAAGAAATGAGCAGGGTGCCATAGAGCATGCCTATAATCCCAGTGACTCAGGAGGCTGAGGCAGAAGGATCAACAGTGTAAGGCTAAAGGGAGCGTGCATAACTTAGCAAGACACTATCTCAAAATAAAAAATAAAAAGGGGATGCAGCTCAGTGGTAAAGTCCTTCCTAGCTTGAGTAAGGCCCCAGATTCAGCCCCATCATACAGAAAAAAATGAAAAATAAGAAATGCAGTATCAAACCAATGAAAATATTCTTATGATAGTGTTATGGTGGAAAATATCATTATGCATTTGCATTATGCAAATATCATGTCATTATGCATTTGTCAAAACTTATAGAATGTGCAACACCATGACTAAACTCTTAAGTATGCACTGAAGTTAATAATAATGTGTCAGTATTGGTTCATCAATTGTAACAACTGTACCACATTGACGCAAAAATGTTAATAGGGCAAACCATATATGGAGAAGAAAGGATTGGAAATTCTCAATACTATCTGCTCAATTTCATATAAATTTTAAACTTTTCTATAAATCTAAAATTGTCCTAAACAGTCTATTTAAAAAAAAAGCCAAAATGGGTAAAATTCTTTATAACAGCATAGTTATTGTTAGATGCCACCAAGTCAGGTCCAACTCATAGTGACCCTATGTACAACAGAATGAGACACTACCCAACACTGTGCCATGCCTAGGACTACCGCCCTGGCATCAGATCCCATCTGATCTCAGAAGCTAAGCAGGGTCATCCTGGTTAGTCCTGGGATGGGAGACCACCTGGGAATACCAGGTACTATAGGCAAGGGAGAAGGATGTGGCAGCCCACTCCTGAAACAATTAACCATTGAAAACTCTACAAATAACAGTATACAGGAGACCATAATATAACTTAAATCCAGAAGTCAAAACAGAAAAGATAAGTTTGACCACATAATTTTTAAAAGAACGCAATGACAAACATCAAAAGAAATGATAAACTTGGGGGGAAATTCTACAGTTTGTGTTTCCTTTATGAAAGGACAGCAGCCTAAAAATTAATAACAAAAAACTTTAAAACACAGAAAAGCGGGTAAAAGATATTAAGTAACAGTTCAATCCCATTTCTATGAACAATATGCAACTATAAAAGAGTAAAAGAGAAATAAAGTGCTTGCTAAGCACTGCTATTTCAAAGTGATGGTGTTAGCCCACAAAAATAGGATGATAAATTAGAAGGCATTTTGTTTTCTTCCTGACAATTTGCAAGGTACAGCTATGATATAGCAAACTATTTGGCATAGTTTTCCAATATTTTAAATACCATTATCGGAAAATTTGGTAAAATACTATATTCTACAAGTCCCTTTCTTGTATTTTAAATGAAAATGAAAGCACTGCCTCTTTGAATTCTACCTCCTTGACATTTTTCCCCCATCTCAGCTTCTTCATCCCTTAACCCTTAACTGGAGTCGTGTTTCTAGGGTCACAGATGACCCTAAAAACACATATCCAAGTTTAGGTCCTACAGTACCCATGTCTGGCACCCACTTGGGGGTCTATTTTGACCCACTGACACCAGTTAAGGTTTAAGTGGTGTTGCTCTGATATGACTTATACTGGCAACACCTAGATGAGTAGTCCAATCCTATAACTGCCTGAGACTGAGGCATGGTGAACATTCAACTTGTTAAATCATCATCAACTATAAATTTACTGTTCTTTCTTGCCTTCTTCAGATAGTGACCAGATTAGATCTGGGATAGCATAAAGTGGGAAAGAAGGAAAACAGATCAAGTATTAACTCAAGTGTGTAGTTCTGCTATTAACAAATGAAGTACTGCCAAGTCCAATTAATTTCACCTCATAAGCATGAAAAAGAAAATCCCCTTTTCACCACCTCTACCTCCTTAGGTTATACAGCGGCCATACAATGGTTTCTGTGTGGACTTGGATTCCATGTATCTATCTCATATCCCCCAGAATGATCTCTCAAATCCTAACCTGATCACATCATTTCCCTGCCTACAACTCTTCATTGAGCAATCAGGTTTTGTGATGGTCAATTAGGACAAACAAGTCAAACTGAAGTTATAATCAAGATTTTACTCAGGGTTAGAGGCATAGCTCAGTGGTAGAGCACTTGCCTAAGCATGCTTGAGGCCCTGAGCTAGAAAGAAAAGAGAGGAAAAAAAGAGAGAGAGAGAAAAGAAAGAAAGACCTTACTGTGACAGTGCAAACAAGACACATAAAGACAGGCACCAGCTCCCCAATGTTCCATTTTTCATCCCAGGGAATGGCAACAAGCAAGGGCCTGATGGATACAGTGCTGACACAGAAATCATCTCATCCCAAGGAGTCTTAAATAAAAAGCTCCTGCCTCTTTGTGGACCCATAGAAATGAAGGAAAAAAAGGGACAGGGGCTAAGAGTGAATGAAAAGGTACTGACTCCAAATCTCTACCGAGGACCACTAACAAGGAATGCTTAGCAAAAGCACCTGGGAGATATCTTAGCCACGGTCTGAGATAAGCAGGCCTCAAAAATGGAGGCATGTATCATGACAGGATAAGGGCAAAGTGAACATGGGCAATGTACAATGAAATGCATGCATGGAAATGTCATAATGAGACCCATTAAGCTGCACACTAAAAAGTACCAATAAAAATTTTTAAATTAAAAAATGGAGGCATGTGAACTATGAATGCAGCTGTATATATGAGCATGGCTGGGCTAAAGGACAGAGGCAGGTTATGTACCAATTCTGGCATGATGAGGGCATCTTCCCTCTCTGAGGCCTGCCAGCCAAAGCCTTGTTAATTGTCCATGGTCTGAAAGACCACCCAAGGGTTTTGGCCTGTAGGTGGACTCTTCACCCTGCATTGGTTACCCAAAATCCTATACTTCTACAAAGGGTAAACAAAGACCCTCTTCCATCTGATCCCATGCCTACTTCTCTACTCTCATCTCCAATTTCACGTTTTATTGTCTGGCAAAACTGCCCTCTCCAAACTATTTCCAACATCTTCATCTTTACCACATACTTTCCCCAGCTTTTCACACTTTCTCCTTCTTCACCAAGCGCTCATTGTTTAAGACTTATCCCAACTGCCACCTCCTTCAGGAATCCCTCTTAATACCTATCCTCTTTCGAGAAATGAATGACTATTCTATTCCCCATCAATCCTTTATCCCTTCTGCATAAATACTGCTACTATTTTACTTACTACATAATATCTTCTGTTTCTATGTCAATGTCTGCAACAGTACACTAAAGTCCTTGAGAAGAGAAGCTATATCCTATTGTTTTGTTTCTCCAGTGCGCACCAAGTGTCTGTCTGGCATGTAGCAGGAACATGGGGAATAATCAGTTTGTGGAATTTGTGTTCCATAAATCAGCATTAGTATAGCACTAGGAATGGAATATGGCCATAGGAGGAATGAATGACTAATCAGTTCAGATAATGGAGTTCTCAGCACTCACAGTCCCTCCTTATATCAAAGGCCCAACTGCTTCAAAATTATCTGGTCATGAAGTTTTCCAATGTGGACCCACCCCAGGATTTGATGTCACAGTTGGATTCATACTTTAAGGAAAGACATCTAAATACCTCCTATCTCTCAAAGAATCTTCTTTGTTTCTTTACCTTAATTTCTGGGCCAAAGACAGTTATCAGTATCTATGAGAAAAACAGTAAAACTGGTAAACTTCCTCAAAATAATATGTATATTTGTAGGACCTTTTGCTATGCTTCATGTGACCCCTACCACCAAGACAGCTACCCCTCCTCCGTCCTAGGAAAGATTCCAAGGCAGCCTAACAGTCCTTTGGAATTTCTTCTTCAAAAGGCCATCTTTCACAGATAACAACTGGCTTCTTAGTCTACAGATTTCTGGACCCATGGTTGTCAGGAATTTCTAAACACTTTTCATTAATATTTTTTTTCTTTGTTCCTTTATTGGTAAATGTTGGTGGGGCAAAGAATCATACAGCATTTGCTTTTTCCATTATGCAACTATTACATCACTTTTGGTTACACTTTTCTCACCTTACAAGGCTTATGGAGCCTTTTGACTAGTATGTAGTAAAATTCATATGCATAGTTGGGTTATGTTCCCCTATTTTTCCAAGGTATGCATGAAGTTACATCAGTTTACACTGAGATTATTCTCTCCCCCTTTACCTTAATACATTATTAGGAATATTTGTTATACAATTAATGTTATTAAGAATATTTCTGTGTCTTTTTACAAAAATGATGATCATAACTTTTCACCTGTAAGCTTTGAATTTCCCATAACTTTTACCTAATTTTGTAGGTAGGAGAAGGAAGTGGGAAGCCAAACAGAAAACAAAAATAGTTAATGTCAGCAAAGGCCTTTGTGGACAACAGATCTACTACATTGATCTGGAAATTGGAAAAGCGCATGTATGCTTGTGTCATTAAGTCACATTTTCTAGCTTTGTCACCAAAGTACACCAGACTTTATTCAGAGGTAGAATGCCAGAATAGAGCCCAGAGAAGCCTGAATCCCAAGCCCAAAGGTTCTAGGCCAGGGAATTTAGAACGACTCTCTTAGTAAACACTTAAGAATGTGCTAGAACTCTAAGAATTCTTTCTGTACCTACTGAGTAGGGACAGAGCTACAGAATCCAGGGAAAATTCAGGCTAGAGCAAAACAGAAACCAAATACTTTAAAAATCTTAATGAGAATAACAAAGGTGACCATCTTACTTGGTGCTATAGTTTGAATGTTTTTATCCCCTTAACTTCATATGATGAAATCCTAACCCCCAAATTGATGGTGTTAGCTGATGGGACCTTTAGAAGAGGATTAGGTGATAAAGGCAGAATCCTCAAGGATGATATTAGTGTCCTCATAAAAGAAACCTCAGAGATCTTGGGTCTCTCTGCCATGTAAGGACACAAGGAGAAACTGACCACGTATGAAAGAGAGGCCCTCAAGTGATACCAAATCTGCCAATACTTTGACCTTGTACTTCCCATCCTCCAGAATGACAAGAAATAAATTTCTACTGTTTATAAATCACTCACTCTATGGTATTTTGTTATAGAATCCTATACAGACTAAGACATCTAGTAAATCCTCACTCTACTGGTAGAATCAAAAACAACTATATGTCCATGTGGTCTTGTTGAATCATCATCTACTTTAATACAGTTATTGTTTGGTGCTGTTGAGTCAGGTCTGACTCATAGCAACCCTATGAATGAAACTCCTCAAATTGGGCATGCCTGGCACTATTGTCAATGCTTCTCTGCTACTCATAGGGTTTTTAATGGCGGACTGTTTTGGGAGTGGGCTGCCACATCCTTCTCAATAGACTGCAGCACCTGGTATTCCTAAGTGGTCTCTCATCCAAGGACTAACCAGGCTGATGCCACTTAGCTTCCAAGATCAGGCAGGATCAGATGCTAGGATGACATAGCTGAAGATACTTTTATACAGAGCATTTATATATTCTTGTATCATTTGCCATTAAAAAAATGTTAGAAGCAGGCACGGTGGTGCACACCTGTAATCCCAGCAACTCGGGAGGCAGAGGCAGGAAAATCATAAATTTGAGACCAGAGGCAATCTGCATAATCCAGGGAGACCCTGTCTCAAAAAAGTGAAAAAATGGGCTGGGGGTACAGCTCAGTGGTACAGCACTTGCAAAGCATGCAAGCATGAGGCCCTGAGTTCAACCCTCAATACCACAAAAAAAAAAAAAAAAAAAAAAAAAAAAAAAAAAAAAAAAAAAAAAAAAAAAA
>VMDO01021574.1:0-35152 GCA_007922755.1 Pedetes capensis | reverse complement strand
ACCCACCCACCACTTTATGGGATGAATATTCTTTTCGCTGGTGTCCAGGTGAGGAAACTGAGGCACAGGATCACACAGCTGGTAAGCGGCACAGCAAATCTTTGCAGTCAGACTTTCCAACCAACCGGAAGCCATTCCCGGACCTGGCTTCTCTCCCTCGGTCCCGGGCTTCTCCCCTGGGGTCCCCACGGATTCCCATGGGGCCACCAGCAGCCGAGGGAAAAGAGGCATCTGGGGTCAGCCGGTCCTCGCCCCCACTACTAGGTCAGTCAGGGCTCTTCGCCCCTCCTGGCAACCCTCAGTCTGCAGTGGAGTCTCCTCCCCTCAGGAGCCCACCCCAAGGCCCTGGAGGGGAGTTGGTGGCGCCCGCGAGAAAGCGCGCTGCACGGATGCGGCCCACGCCGTCTCAGATGGGACACTGGCGCCACCTGGCGGCTTTATGCAGCACTGCAGCCTCGCTCCCTGGAAGGGTCTGATAGGAGCCCAGCTTTACATCCCAACCCCAGGTCCTTCCAGGACACGTTCGCCCATCCACCCATCCACCCCCACACACACACCCTCCTCCCCCTTACTCCGGGCTCTCGCTGCTTTGGCACATTTTCCTCTAAATAAGCTCTGTGTCTTACCCAGCTCCTCCCTCCCCAACTTTTCTGCAAAATCCCAGGTCTGGTGTGCCGTTTGCATTTCGTCCCGATCTGCTTTAAACACTAACTATACAATGGCAAAAATTATATCCCCTTGCCTGGTAAAGTCGCTCCCTCTCGCATCTGGGCAGTGGGCCACTCAGAGCTGTCCCTCTTCACCGCCAACTGCAGGGTCCAGAGCTTCCTGCATGTGGGGAAGGCTCCAACCTCACGTTCCTGCCTAGCTGCAAAACCCACCTCAACTGGGCACTGGACATTAATCGAAGGATGCAAAACTCATTACAAATGAATGACTTGGAAGTCTGCTGAATTATAAACCTGACTTGCCACGAGGAAGCAAAGAGCCCTGGATGAGTCTGCAACAGCAGAGGGGTCATCTGACCTAATGGAAGAAATCACGGAGGGCTTCCTGGAGGTGGTGCTTGAGTTGAGCCCTCAAGGAAGAGTGAAAGTCAGTGAGGTGAAGAGGGAGGGAAGTACTCGGGGCAGAAGGACCAACAGTTGGTTCCCAAACTCCAAGAGCAGAAGGGAGCTTTGCTCACGAGTTGTGGGATTGCGCCTCACACCGCAGCTTCTTGTCCATGCAGGGGACATTCTATCTATGTGGGCTCCTTCTTTTGACACCCATCCAATTCCCCAGCACAGCCAGGGGCTTTTGATCTATTTCCTTTTGTCCTTGTAACCCTGAAATGCTGCTTGGAGAATAAAACTGCACTTCAGAGAGGTCAAGTTATTTTCCCCAAGTCACAGAGCTGGGCACCGCCGGGATCTTCAATCAATCCGGATAGCTGTGCTGCCTCCCAGCGGTGTCCCCACTCGAGCTCCAGAGGGTTTAGAATCAGGAGACCGGGGAGCAACCCTTGGCTTAGCACCACCCTACTGAGCAACTTGGGGCAGATAGCTGCCCCTCTCTGAACCTCAGCCTCCTTCTGTAAAATAAGAAGGCTGAGCATTGATAGCAGCTAACAGATGAATCCTCATCACATTGACCCATGAAAGTTGGCATTAGATGCAGAAGCGAGCTCAGAGAGGCGTGGCCACTTGTCCACAGTCACGCTGCCCTAAGGAGCAAAGCATCATGGACTCACATCCCAAGTCTTTCCAGTGATAATACATGTTCTCAGGCTGACCTTCCCAAAGGCCTCCGGCCTGGCCTGAAATGAGCTCCGACTGGAGCACAGGGCAGCCCGTTTCCACGCACTGCAGCTGCCTGCAGATGTGGCGCATTTCTTCCCACAGGAGCAAGGACCCAGGGCGCTGCCTGCTCCTCCCGACCAGGCACTCTGTAACCTGAGCAGAACCCCTGCGATCCTGGCCGAGCCCACCCCTCCTGCCCCAGCCCCCGCTTACCTCCCTCCAGACCCTCAGCGAGGCATGGGCTCCTCTGAACCTCTGGGGCGCCCTTGCTTTCAGGCGATGGACGCATCCTTTTGTTCTCTGGTCAGTACATGAATTTGTTCCTGGTCCTTGGAACCATGGCATCCCTGGGTCCACCGCCCTCTGTCGAAGCTCCCTGTGTTCCCAGCCACTGCCAGGGCCCTTTGGAGCCCCAGGAACCTGGGCTGACCCTGCTGGCCAAGAGCTGGCCTAGCCTGGCAGGAAGCAGGGAGCCGGGTGCTGCTGCGGCTCTGGCCTGGTGTCTGCTGGGGCCTGGGGTGATGCGTTATGAGCCCCACAAACGGTGTCAGGAGCAGAGTGTGCGAGCCCTTAGCTAACGCTGGAGACCGGCCATGGCTCTTGTGGACTAGGCTGGCGTGGCCCCTCCCTGTGGGAGCCCCAGCCAGACGGGGGAGGCAAGATTCTGCCTTGGGAGCCCCAGCCTCAGCAGGAGGAGGGATGCCAAGGTGACTGCAAAGCCACATAGACAAAGGCAAACACACACCCAAGAGGGTTTGAGCCCTGTGGACCACGTGTGACAAGGGCTAGGAGCCAATCATGGTGGGCTCCCTGGAGGAGGCAAACCCTGCACTGCATTTTAAGCAAGAGAGACAAGGGGTGAAAGTACCTGGTGAGCATCTCAAGGAAGGGACACCCATGCAAAAGTGCAAAGCCTGGCATGAGCCATAGACTGTGCAAAGTGAGTCACGAGCAGTTGAGGGGCGGAGTGTCAAAGAAGAGCGAGCTTTTGTTGAGCGCACACCATCTGATGCTTCTGTTCTGAGGGCCCCCACATGTCACTTCATCTGATCCTCACAGCAGTCCTGTGAGCCAGGTACTACCACTTTGTCATCTCCATGTTAAAATAAGGAGACCGAAGCCCAGAGAGGTTAAGCAGCTTGTACAAGATCACACAGCCAGTAAGTGGCAAAGTTGGGAAGGTTCTAAGGGACCACTCAATCTAATCTCTTTGTGTTACAAACGTCACTGAGGCCCAGAGAAGGGCAATGATGTGCCCACTGTCCCACAGTGAGCAAGGGACAGGGCCAGAGTGGGGGCCCTGGAACAAAAGGCTAGGAAGGGTGCTTGGAAGGTGTGGAGATCAGCCTTCTCCAGGCCTGACTGGCCCACGGTAGGGAAAGGGAGGTGGCAAGGACAGTGTGGAAAGACAGTTGTCAGTAGCGAAATGGCAGCAGTGACATGGAAGTCTTTGTCTCAGTGGCAGGCACCTGCCATAAGTTTAAAATAGCCTAGTATTGGGGCTGGGGATGTAAAGCAGTGGGAGAGCACGTGCCTATCACACCCAGGCCCTGGGGGTGGTCCTCAGTACAAAGAAGAAGAAGAACAGAAGAAGAATGAGAAGAAAAGAAGAAGAGGAGGAGGAGGAGGATATGGAGGAGGAGGAGGGAGAGGAGGAGGTGAAATATATAGTCTATTTTTAACTTTGTAGCAGACATAAGATTTAAACGGACACTTTGCAAACACGCCTATCAGCACAGCTAAAATGAACAGACAACGCATCAAGTTGTGTTGGCCTGGATGTGGGGGAGCTGAAGCCTTCCCGCAGCTCAGGGTGGGGGTGCCAAATTGTGGGGCCTGCGCTTCCCAGTCTGGCCCAGATGTTCGGATGGGTGGCGCCACCACGCACACAGATACTAAACACAATTCACTAGGGGCCCTCAGGTGAGGGGCGCGGACTCCTGCAGCCCTTGGGACACCAGCAGAGATGGGAGAAAGGAAAAGCCACAGGTGCTTTTGCCTTCCAGGGCAAACACCTGTGTTGGTGGTCTCGGTGGTCACGAGGAGACAGTTCTTGCTTCGTTGGTGATCAGATGGAGAGTGGGTTCTTTCCTTGTTGATGGTCCCGGCGGAAGAGCGTTGTTTCCTCACTGAAGGTCCGGGTGAGAGAGCGGGGAAGCTGTTTCCTCATCAGTGGCCGGGGAGAGAACTGGTCTTTCCTTGTTGGTGGTAAAAGATCTGGGCGAAAAGGGTCAAGCTGTTTCCTTGCCGATGGTCCAGGGGAGAGGAAGAGGGAAAAGGGATCGAGCTGCCTCAGGGCAGCTCCTTATATAGCTCGCCCACGGAATAGCCTGAGCCAATCGGCTTTGAGTCCAATTGTCCAATGAGGTTCGGGGGATTTGTGAAGGGTTTTGTACAAACATGCAACCAAGTTGCTTTCATTTTCCCTAGATTTAGCCATTTTCCCAGTTTTAGGGTTTTTGCCAGTTTCCTCCCAATTTTTCGCTACACCAAATGGGACAACCAGTACAGAAGAGGCTGGCTGTTTTTAAAAAGTTAAACTCGCATGGGCCCACCAGCCACTCCACTCCTAGATGTTGGTCCACGCGAACCCCAGCGGGCGCATCCTCCCCTCAGAGCCTTACTGGACAAGAGCCAACAGCAGAAGCAACCTCGGCTTCCATGGCTGGCGCACAGGCAGGTCAGTGGCGGCGTCTACACAACTCGATGCTGCTCTGCAACAAAAATGGGCAGATGTTAACATGCAGCACAGCACCGGTGAACTTCAAAGTAACTGCTGAAGAAGAAACAAAGCAAAGCTGAGCACAGGCGGGGAGATCCCATTTGTGTACAACTCGGGGAAGTGCAGTCATAGAAAGGGGGTCAGTGGCCGCTGGGAGGGGCAGTGGGAGGGGGAGGGGCACAGAGGGACCTAAGGACACCTCTAGGTGCATGAGGGTGGTCCTGACCTTGATTCTGGTGGTTTCCACAGTGTGGACACCAACACTTGGCAAAAGGTAAACGTTCCCCGCATGCAGCTTGTATCTCAATAAAGCTGTTGAAAGAAATAGTCCAACCAGAGGCCGTCTGCATAACTCAGCGAGACCCTGCCTCAAAAAGTAAGAAAATGGGCTGGGGGTGCAGCTCAGTGGTCCAGCACTTGGAGAGCATGCAAGCGCAAGGCCCTGGGTTCAACCCCCAGTACCGAGAGAGAGAGAGAGAGAGAGAGAGAGAGAGAGAGAGAGAGAGAAATAGTCCAGGATCAAGCTGCCCAGAGCTCCAGAGAAGATGTCCTTCACCTAGAGGGGTCTGGAGGAGGCCCCCGGATGCTCCCAGACACCCCAGCACCTCTTTGGGCCCCACTTAACCCCCATCTACACTGCAGAGCCTGGGATTTCGGAAGGATGCCTAGAGGTTAATTAGTCCAGCCACTTAGGGAATGAAAGGGTAAACTGAGGCCTCTTTGTGGGCGCCACAGCTGTTTCCAGACTTGGCATGGTTGGCAAGGGCATCACAGAGAGGCCTCACGTGGCGGGGACGCAGCCACGTCATTGTGGGTGAAACGTCCCCATGACCAGGCTGACTTGGCGCCCTTCACAAGTGACTGGGGTGAGACCCGGACACTTGAAGGCGGAAGCTGGGTTCCAGCTGTGGCCCCACCTTTCCTGAGCTCCGTGGCCTCACAGGAGTCTCCTGAGGGCACTGTGCCTCAGTCTGTCCCCTTCACTGAGGCTCCAGGTGCCCCTTAGGAGATCTTGGGTCACCAAGAACAGGGAGCCTCATTCAATCTGACACAAACCCGGAGGAGCCCATCGGCTCCCAGAACCTCGCAGCCCAGCATTGGGTGTGGCCCGGCGAGGGTCTGCAGCAGCTCTGGGTGTCAAGTGAAGAGTGTGACTCCCTCACCTTTCTCAGTGCCTTGTGAAGTACAGGCTTCCCCCTAAAGCAGGCAAACCTGAGCTGCACACACTTGTGATCCCAGAGACTGGGGAGGCTGAGGCAGGAGGATCGCAGGTTCGAGGCCGGAGGCAGCCTGTGTAATTTAGCGAGACCTTGTCTCAAAATAAAAATTAAAAAATGGGCAGGGGGTGCCGCCCAGTGGTGGGCACTTACAAAGTATGTGCGAGGCTCAGGATTCAACTTCCAAGCACTGGGAAAAAAAAAAAAAAAAGGCAGGCCACAGCCTCCCACAGTGGTGGCCAGCAGCACTGAGGCCACGGGCAAGGAGTGGCAGGGCGTCTCTCTTCCGAGCCCACGCTGTTTAGAGGGTCGGAAAGGGTTTGTCCAGGTCAGAGGCTAGGAGGCAAAGCGTAATGTGTGTCCTGGAGTAGTTTTAATCTAAGTTTTATTTCAAGTTTTGGATAACTAATACATTCACATGCTTCAAAAACTAAAAGACAAACCGGTGCAGTGACTCCCACCTGTCATCCCGGCCCTCAGGGGGCTGCGGCAGGATGGCAAATTTGAGGCTGGCCTGGGGTGCGTAGCAAGACCTTGCCTCAAAAGTAACCAGAGAAAGAAACAAAAGCAAAGATAAAAAAATCCATATGGTGAAAACTGCCCCTCCGTGCCTCATGGGGTCCCCTTCTCAGCTCCGCCCCTCCGATGGCCACTGCGCAGGGCATCTCACGTTTTGTCCCACCATTTCTTCTGCATATTCATGCAAGTGCAAGCATAGATTCTGCATCATCCTCTTTTGACTCAAAAATGTAAAATACTAAGTACATGTTCTTCCTTGTTTCTCTTACCCACGGAATCCCAGTGCGTGGATGGACTGTAACTTAATTACTCCTTTATTTCTGGCCACAGATTGTTTCCAAATATTTGCTATTATAAACAACGTTACAATGAATAACCTTGTATACAGTTATCACTTAATACATGTGCAAGTTTCTCTGGAGCATCCAATTCCAGTGCCAGGTCAGAGAAAATGTGCACTTGATTTTTTTTTTTTTTTTTTTTTTTTTTTTTTTTTTTTTTTTTTTTTTTTTTTTTTTTTTTTTTTTTTTTTTGCTTATTTTTTAACTTTTGTTGTTAGTAATTTTTTCTCCTTTTATTGGAAATGTTGGTGGGGTACAGAGTAATACGGTATTTGTTTTCTCCATTATGCAGCTATTACATCACTTTTGGTTAGACTTTTATCACTTAGGAGGTTTATGGAAGCTTTTGACTAATATGTAGTAAAACTCAGATGCATATTTGGGTCCTGTTTCCCTATTTTTCCCATGTGCTCATGAAATTGCATTGTCTACATTGAGATCATCCTCTCCCCCTTTATGCCTCTACATTGATTCTCCTCCCCATCCCACCTTCCTCAATTTTCGCTTCCCTTTGCTAGTTCCCTCCCTCCTTCCTACTCTTTATATTATCGCTTCTTCACTAAGTTTAACTGTGCATTTTTATATATCAACTTATGTGTAGGATTTTTCCTTTAAGATTCAGCTTCCACATATGAGGGAGAACATATGGTATTTCTCTTTTTGAGCTTGTGTTCATTCACTTAAGATGATATTCTCCATCCATTTTGCTACAAGTGACATTATTTCATTTTTTATTGCTGAGTAATGTTCCATTGTGTATATGGACTATAATTTTTTTATCCATTCTTCTGTTGATGGACATGTTAGTTGGTTCCATATTCTTTCTATTCAGGGCCCCTGAAATTTTGGTGAGTATTGCCAAGCTGCCCACCACTACGCCATTGAGAAGCCCAGCAAAACAGAAGAATGTCTGTTTCACAGACTCACCAGCAGAAGATGTCATCTTAAGTTCAAATCTTTGCCAGTTTGATAAAGGAAAATGACATATGACTATAGCTTTTTTTTTTTTTTCCAGTCTTAGGAGTTGAACCCAGAGCCTCACACAGGCAAGGAAAGTGCCCCACCACTGAGCTGCACCCCCAAGCCCTTTTTCATTTTTTATTTTGAGACAGAGTCTCGCTAAGTGGCACAGCTGCCTCTGGCCTCAAGCTCACAATCCTGCTGCCTCAGCCTCCCAAGTCTCTGGGATCACAGCCACACACCACTGTGCGCAGCTCAGCTGTGATTTATTTTATTTTATTTTTGCAGTACTGTGGGTTGAACCCAGGGCCTGGCACTTGCATGCTTTGCAAGTGCTGGACCACTGAGCTGTACCCCCAGCCCATTTTTTACTTTTTGAGACAGGGTCTCCCTAAACTACGCAGACTGCCTCTGGTCTCGAACTTGAGATCCTCCTGCTTCCACCTCCCAAGCCGCTGGGATTACAGGCGTGCGCCACCGCGCCTGGCTCAACTGTGATTTTAAGTGGGCGTTGATTGTATTATGACTGACTGAACTTCTTTTCCGATGTCTCAGCACATCCGGAAGTGCTTTTCTGCAGACTGTTGCCGTGCTTGGCCTTTTTTATGTTGGCCTGTTTGCCTGCCTCATCCATTCCCACAGGCTCTTCACGAGGGAGGTGAACCCTTGGCCTCTGATATGAGTTGCACATATCGTTCCCCAGTTTCTCATTTGCTTTCTGACTTTGCTCATGACGGGACTTTTTCTCTGTGTGTGGAATATTTTTTATTTTTATGAAAGTAAATTTATTGGTCTTTTATTCCCCGCTTCGAGATTTTCTGAGTCGTAATTAGAAAACCTCCTCCACTTGAAAGTCGTGAAGGATGCTCTCGTTTCCTTCTAAAACCTTGATGGTTTTATTTTCACACCTCTGTCTTTGATTCTTTTGTAATGTATCTTAGGTATAAAATAAGAATTCAGGGGGTTTGTTCCCCTGGAGGAGGTATTCAGGTTTCCCCACGTTATATATTGAATAATTCATATATATTGAATAATTCAGCTTTCCGTGGTTTGTCTGCTGTGATTGTTGTTGTTGTTAGGTGCTGTCTAGTCAGTATCCGACTCATAGCGACCCTGTGTACAACAAGAGAAACACTATTGTCAGTGCTTCTCTGCTGTTCATAAGGTTTTCAATGGTGGATTGCTTTTTGGGAGTGGGTTGCCCGGTCAGTCTCCCAAGCCACCTGGTGTTCCCAGGCGGTCGCCCATCCAAGTACTAACCAGGCCCGACCCTGCTTAGCTTCTGAGATCTGAGGGGATCGGATGCCCCAGGGCTATGGCTGCAGGTGGTCTGCTGTGATAACTATATCAAACACTGAGTTCCCATCTGAGTGTAGGCCTATCTCTGGGTTTTCTGTTTGATTTCATTGTCCACTTGGGAATTCACGGGTCAAAACTGTATCCGTTTATGGGTTGGTTATTTGTTGTGGCGCTTGGGATCGAACCCAAGGCTTCCCTCATGCTGGACAAGTGCTGTACCACCGAGTCACAGCCCTGGCCCCAAGCCACAAGGTTTCAGGGATGGAAGCCCCACACTATGGTGGGTGCTTCTCTCCAGCTCCGTCTCTTTCCAGAATGTTCTTAGCCACGCTCGCTGGTTAGTTTTTCACACGAGTTCTGCAATACACAGAACCTCATTCAACAAAAACAGTTGCTGTTTTTATCAGATCCAAAGCGTATTTACCAATTAGCTCAGGGAGAATTAAAATTTCATGGCGCGGACGCAGTCTGCTTCCTGGAATACGATGGAGCGTTCCCCTTGCTCGCGTCCCTTTGTCTTCTCCTGGTTCTGTTAATTGAAATGTTTATTGAAATAGAACATGTATACAGAAACGTAGCGACTCATTAGGGTCCAGCTTCACACATCTTCACAAAGCGCCTCCCCCGGTGGAATGCCCGCCCACGCGGAGAGCCAGAGCGGGACCCGCAGCCCCCGCAATGCTCCGGAAGAGCCACAGCCCCACTGCCGTGGCTGGAAGTGCTGTCTGGTTGCCAAGGTGTTGTAGTTTAAATCGAACTGTATGTGCTCTGGCTTTCGTCTGACTCGTTTTTTTAGGAAACATCCACGCTGCTCTGTGCAGTGGTACAGGGTCCGTCTTCATGAGTGGGGGTTTGCCATAGGACCCCTCTGCCACAATGTGGCCAAGTGGTTTTCTTCTAATGGAAATTTGTTGTTGTTGTTGTTGTTGTTGTTGTTGTTGTTGTTGGGTGCCATGGAGTCGGTATCTGACTCACAGCGACCCTATGTACAACAGGCGAAACACTATTGTCAGCGCTTCTCTGGTGTTCATAGGGTTTTCAATGGCGGATTGATTTTTGGGAGTGAGTTGTCAGGTCCTTCTCCCAGATGGATGTTTGGGCTATTAGAAATGGTGTCCACCAGATGCGGTGATGCACACCTTTAATCCCAGCGACTCTGGAGGCAGAGGCAGGAGGATCGCAAGTTTGAGCCCAGAGGCAGCCTGTGCAATTTAGTGAGACCTTGTCTCAAAAGACAAAGTAAAAAAATGGGCTGAGGGTATGACCCCCTTGGTGGAGCACTTGCAAAAAACAGACGTGAGGCCCCGGGTTCAATAACCCAGTACCGCAAAAAAAAAAAAAAAAAAAAAAAGAAAGAAAGAAAGAAAAAAAGAAAGAAAAGAAAAGAAAAAAGGAAAGAAATAGTGTCATAGCATTGGTGCTATTAATAATACTAATTAATAATAGGTCTGGGGCTGTAACTCAGTGGAGGAGAGCTTGCCTAGCATGCTGAGTTCGATCCCTAGCACCACACACAAAAAAAATTAATAGGAAGAGTAACAAATAACAGTGTTAGGAATAGAACATTCTAGTCAGTGTCTTTTGGTACAAATATGTCCTCACGTCTGTTGAGCCCTCCTGGAAGGAACATGGCTGGGTCATATAGAGCAAGTGTTTTCTAAAGGACCGAGCTTCATTTCCACCCCACCCAGTTGCCTGCTCGCATCTGCTCTCGCCAGGCGCATGGTGAGACCACATTTCCCAGGCTCCCTTGCCTTAGCAGAGTCCTCAACAGCAGACCGTGGCTGGAAGCCACGTGCTCCTTCTGTGCCCCAGGGGCCGGCCTCCTCCATGCCCCTCTCCTGCCCTCTATCTGGAGCCAAAGTAGCAATGGCAACACCCAAGGGAGGGACAGAGACACTTCTGCTTCCCAAAGACCCCTCTGGAGCAAAGCTGTCCCCCAACCAAGCAAGCCCGTGTGTGAACAATTTGGTCCCCAAAGTGGCATCATGGGGCGGTGGTGGGATTTTAACAGGTGGGGACTAGCAGGAGGTCTTTAGGTCATTGGAGATGTGCCCTTGAAAGGAATCATGGGGCCAGAGCTTCTCCCACTCTCTCCCTTCCCATCAAACTGCACGCGAGAGTTAGACTTCTCTGTCCGTCAGGCCAGTATATTGTGGTATCTTTTTATTATGAGAGATGTTGTATCCTCAATAATGTAGGAATTCGCACAAGTGGGTACCAGTCTGTGGTGTTGTCTGGACCACCATAGTTATTGATCATGTGGTGAAATGTTTACGTTCCCTACCTGGCAGGTAATGAGGAAAGCTGGCTGAAACGGGTCTCCCTGCGTGTCCCAGGTTTCTCCTTTGCTAATGCACCTACCCTGTCATTTAGACTTAGAGCCGAAATGGCCATGGCTCTTAACTTCGTTGTATGTGCCAGAGTGCCTTTGTCTTAGCTCCGAGCTCCACACCGTCCAGGATTAAGGTTGTGAGATGTTAAGGTTTTCCTCTGCATTTGCCTGGGACACCTGTGCCCAGGGTTTACATTCCACCATTACCTGGGTTTAGGTTGTGCCTCATGCGGAGAGCAGGGTTAGATTTGGCGCTCTAATCCAATCTGGTTTAAAGTTGAGAAAGGTATGCATCAGGGCTGTATACTTTCACCCTATCTCTTCGATTTCTATGCTGAGCAAATAATCCGAGAAGCTGGACTTTATGAAGAAGAATGTGGCATCAGGATTGGAGGAAGACTCATTAACAACCTGCGTTATGCAGATGACACAACTCTGCTTGTTGAAAGTGAAGATAAAACATTTACTGATGAAGATCAAATATCATAGCCTTCAGTATGGGTTGTGACTAAACATCAACAAAACAAAAATCCTAACGGCTGGGTCAGTACGCAACTTCACAACAAATGGAGAAAAGATTGAGGTTGTCCAAGAGTTTGCTTTGCACGGCTCTATAATCAACACCCCTAGAAGCAGCAGTCAAGAAATCAAAAGACGCATTGTTCTAGGAAAAGTTGTGGCAACAGATCTCTTTAGAGTATTGAAAAGCAAAGATGTCACATTGAAGACGAAGGTGCGTCTGACTCATGCCATGGTATTTTTAGTCGCATCATATGGTTGTGAAAGCTGGACATTGAACAAGGGAGACAGGAATATAACTGATGCATTTGAATTGTGGTGCTGGAGACATCTATTGAATATACCATGGACTGCCAAAAGAACCAACAGATCTGTCCTAGATGAAGTGCAACCAGAGTGCTCCTTGGAAGCAAGAATGGCCAGACTGTGTCTTACATATTTTGGACATGTAGTCAGGAGAGATCAATGCCTGGAGAAAGACATCATGTCTGGGAGAGTGGCAGGTCAACAAAAAACAGGAAAACCCTCCACCAGATGGATTGACACAGTGTCTAAAACAACTGGCTTAAACATAAGTAAAATCGTGTGCCTGACATAGAATCAGGAAGTGTTTCAATCTGCTATACATAGGGTCACTATGAGTCTGACTCGACTCAACGGCACCTAATAACAACCCAATCTGAATTATTTTCTTTTTATTTGGCGAATTAAGCCCATTTACGTTGATTGACATTTCTATGGTCTGTTCTTAGCTGGCTTTCTATTATTTTGTGTAATATGTTCTGGGTTTATTTTTAAGTCTTCTGCTGTATGGCTTTTCTTTTTGTGTGGTTCGATTGTGCTACTATTTGGATCTTATGTGTCTCCTAAAGGTCCACATGGTCAGGGCTTGGCCCCAGAGTGGCACTGTTGGGAGGCGGTGGAAGATTAAGATGTGGGACCTAGCTGGGGGCAGTGGCGCACACCTGTAATCCCAGCTACTCGGGAGACAGAGGCAGGAGGATCGCAAGTTTGAGACCAGAGGCAGTCTGCATAATTTAGTGAGACCCTGTCTCAAAAAGTTAAAAAAAAAAATGGGCTGGGGGCGCAGCTCAGTGGTATAGCACTTGCAAAGCTTGCAAGTGCAAGGTCCTGGGTTCAACCTCCAGGACCGCAAAAAAATAAAAGATGCTGGACCTAGAGGGAGGTCTTCAGGTCCATGTGCCCTAGAAGGGCATTGTGGGGCGCTGGTCTCTTCCTTGCTCTCCCTCACTCCCTGCCACGAGGCCAACACCTTTGCTCCACTGTGAACTCCCAACACAGGCCAAAGTTACAGGGCCATTGACCACGAATGAGAGCCTCCAAAACCGGGGGCCCAAATCCGCCTTTTCTCTTTGTAAATTTATTGTCTTGGTTCACCATGAGAAACCAAAAGAGAGCGCTACAGCAGCGTTTCTCTTCCTCCCTTCTCCCTCGCTCTCCTCCAGTGCCCCATCAGGCACCAGATTTCCTTTCTCAGTGGCATCCGGGTTCTGTTGCTCCATTGCATGTCTTGGACTGTTTTGTTCTGGTTTAGTTTTTGGTTTTTTGGGGATTGTGAGGTTTTTTTGTTTGGGTGGGTTTTTTGTTTTGGTTTGGTTTTCATTTTTTTCTTTTTCTCCCCCACCTCTTCATCTTCTTCTTCTTGCTGTTCTTTTTTTTTGAGATAGGGTCTCACTATGTTGTTCTGGCTGATCTCACTCCTAGACCTGAGTGATCCTCCAGCCTCACCCTCCCAAGCAGCGGGGACTACAGGTGTGTCCCACCACGCCAGCCTTGATACTACTTTTCTTGATTTTTCAGCTTGGAATGCTGTTCTTTGACTCCTGGCTACTATAGACAAGACTCCACAAAAACACCCCACTTCCCCACTTCTTTCCCTGACCCCTCCCTTTCGGGCATGTGTTGCTGGGAATCAAACCCAGGGCCTCGTGCATGCTAGGCAAGTGCTCACCCATGAAGCCACAACCACAGCCTTTTTTTTTTTTTTTTTGAGACAGTCTCACTGTGTAGCCCAGGTTGACCTCGAACTTGCCATCCTCCTGCCTCAGCCTCCAGAGTACTGGGATCACAGGTGCAGCTTGACTCAGGATCAACATCCTCCAAGGCTGGGTCCTGTCAGCCCCGCTCTTCAATCCCAAAATGCCTCCCTATTGCTGGTGCCCAGCGGGCAAAGGACCAGGTTTTCCCAGCTCACTGTTTGCAAGCAACACTGGCACTCGCGTTCAAGAGAGAGACGTCATCACTTCCGGGTGCCCCTCTGTCTGCAGGCCGTCTGCTACTGATCACATCTTTGAGCTCCCCAGCAGCTGAGCCACCTGCCACTTAAATCTTCCTGCTTCCTTCCTGCCACCCTTCACCCCACCAAGCTTCCATCCCCATGGTGCTGCCCCAGCAGCCATGATGCATTATTTTTGAGTCTGTTTTTTCTGAATGATTGTTTTGCAAAAGACGGTCTTCATTCACCTTTTGCATGACATCAGCAGAGGAGGTAAACGTGGCTGGCATGTTCACATCAATGTCCTGTCGAGCTGTCCCAGCAGCTGTCCTCACTCATGTGCGAGACGCGGGGGCCACACGCCAAGGGATTCAGCTCCAGTCTTGGACACGGACACATCCCACATAAACACGCAGATTTGCGAAGTGCTGTGAGTCCTGGAAAAGAGAAAAGGGAGGGAATGTGGCTGCAGGCTGCTGGTCCAGCCATGGCAGGATTCTCCGAGGAAGGGCTGTTTCAGCAGAGAGCTAAGAGCCAAGAGGGGCCCACCGCGTGGACATCTAGGGGATGAATGTTCCAATCAGAGGGAACGGCACGTACAAAGGCCCTGAGACAGGAGAGCGCATGACCGTTTAAAGGCAGGTAAGGAGGCTGGTGTGGCTGGCATGGAGTCAGGCAGGGTCTGAGATAAATAGGCGGTGCATTGTCACTGCAGTGTTTTGCGTGTAGAAGTGACCTAATCTGACTTGCTTTTAAAAAGATCACTCTAGAAGCCACATAGAGAAGATTAGAGGGAGTTCGTGGCATAGCTCAGTGGTGGAGCGCCTGCCTGGCATGCACAAGGCCATGGGTTTGATCCCCAGCACCACAAAAAAAAGAAAAAGAAAGAAAGAAAGAAAGAAAGAAAGAAAGAAAGAAAGAAAGAAAGAAAGAGAAAGAAAGCAAATATAGGAAGGCAGGAAGTAGGACAATGTCCAGGCACAAAATCAGCTTCCTTGACCTCAACCCTGACAGGCACTCAGCAATCTCGGTCTGCACCCCATGGACCTCTGGCCTCCCCTAATCTGCCAAGATCTCAGCCAGGCCAAGGTCAATGGCAGGAGCTGAGGGCTGAGGACCAGCTGTCCTGAGGGAGGGCTCCGTCTCCTCAGCCCCTCTTCCATACTGCAATATCCTGACGCTAAAGAGAGCCCTCGGTGCACAACGGGCCACACCTACGACAGTGATCCCACAGGGCGATGAGGGAGCTGAAAAAGGCCTTACCACTCAGGGACAGCGTGGCCGCTGTAATGTCACAGCATAACCCATCGATCGTGTGTGTGTGGTGACACAGTTGTGCCTTAACCCACTGCAGGACAGGACAGGTAAAAGGAGAGTGCGGACAATTACGGACAGCAGAGCCGGGCGCAGTGGTGCACTCCTGTCATCCCAGCGACTTGGGAAGCAGAGGCAGAAGGATCGCAAGTTTGAGACCAGAGGCTGTCTGCGTGATTTAGCGAGACCCTGTCTCACAAAGTAAAAAAATGGGCTGAGGATGCAGCTCAGTGGTGCAGCACTTGCAAAACATGCAAGCATGAGGCCCTGGGTTCAACTCCTAGTACCAAAAAAAAAAAAAACCAGTTACGGACAGTATGTCCCATTTGATAATGATAATGAAAGGCTATATGACTGATGTGTCTTTATTATGAGCTACCTTTTATCATTATTTTGTTTGTTTGTTTGTTTTGTTTTGTTTTGTTTTGTGGTACTGAGGATTGAACTCAGGGCCTTGCACTTGCATGCTCTGCAAGTGCTGGAGCACTGAGCTGCGCCCCCAGCCCATTTTTTTTTTTACTTTTTGAGACAGGGTCTCACTAAGTTACATAGACTGCTTCTGGTCTGGAACTTGCGATCCTCCTGCGTCTGCCTCCCAAGCCGGTGGGATTACAGCCATGCACCACTGCGCCTGGCTTCTTTGTTTTGTTTTTATTGCTCTACCTTCTATCATTATTTTGTTTGTTTTGTTTCTGTTTTTTGACACAAGGCCTTAGTGTTTAGCCCAAGATGGCCCTGAACTCGCTATCCTCCTGCCTCTGCCTCCCAAGTGCTGGGATGACAGGCGAGTGCCCCAGTGCCCAGCTCACTGCACCCCTTGATGCGTAAGATGCCACTCTGCTTGACTGGCAGGCATCACCCAGGTTCGTATAAGAACCCCACAATGCTCTTTCAATAGCACATCTCTCAGAATACATCCCCGTCATTAAGCGGTACCCCACCACGTGGCCCTCCAATGACCAGACGCCGAAGCCTTCACTGTGGGGAGTTTTGTGGGCTTGGAGGGGAGCATGGTTTGTGGAGAGGCTCTGGGTTGCGCCTCCCAAGGGCAGCAGCCTGGGTGAGCTGGGATTCCAGAAGAGAAGTACCTGAGACGATCACTAGGTGGCAGCATTGCTCTGCGCAGGAGGCAGGGGTAGCTGTCATCTGGGAGGGTCCAAGCCCCAGAGAGGAAGCTCTTCCTAGAAGTCCCCCACCTTGGCCTTCCCTGGGTCCCCCACCCTCACTGACCAGGAAGGCGCTGATGAACGTGGTGGTGACTACAGGGAAGTCAGACATAATAAGCACCCTTCACATCAATTGCTTCACGTGACCCTCAGCAAATTCACAGGCCAGCCCCAGAGAAACCTGTGGTCTGTTAGGAAACAGAGGCCCAAAGAGGGGACAGTGCCTGACCCAACCTCCCCAGTGGCAGAGCCCAGGGCTTCTGTGCCATCTGTCCAGCCCTCCGAGAACCTGAAACGCTAGTGGGGTGACGGTGGGATTATAGGGGTGATGGAGTCCCCTGTCCCCGTGCCTGGTGGTGGGTCCAGGTTCAGAGCCCTCCTGAGGGTGAGGAGAGAGGGGGTTTGAGACCACTGTCCACCTGGGACCCCTTTAGGGGCTTCCAGGACCTCATCACATCAGCTGGGGCAGACATCTAAAATCGATGCACAGAGAATGAAAATAGGATCAAAAGTAATAGCATGTCCCTGTGGTGGCACTCATCCCTGACCCCAGTGCTTGGGAGCCTGCAGCAGGAAGACTGTGAGCTCCAGGCCAGCGTGGGTGACATTTAAAAAAAAAAAAAGTGAAGTAAAGGAAAAGGAATTGCCCTTGTCATCGTCCAACTGCCTTTATAAATACTTGATTAGTAATGCTATTTAGCTCAGTTGGTAGAGTGCTGCTCTGCAGTCTCTGAGGTCCTGAGTTCAATTCCCAGCACTGCAAAATGGGAGAAGGATGTGGCAACCCATTGCCAAGGCAACCCTGAAACAGTCAGCCATTGAAAACCCTATGAGGGTTACTATGAGTTGGACTCGATGGCACCTAACAGTAATGCTATTCCTGTGCATGTCTGTCAGCGTGTCATGTTGTGGGGGCTTGTATGTTGTTGTGATGCTGAAAGCTATGCCACCGGTATTTCGGACACCAGCAGGGCCACCCATGGTGGACAGGTTTCATCTGAGCTTCCAGACTAAGACAGACTAGGGAGAAGGACCTGGCAGCCCACTCCTGAAAAAATTAGCCATTGAAAATCCTATGAATAGCAGAGAAGCACCATCAGATATAGTGTGGGAAAATCACCCCTCTAGGTTGGAAGGCATTTAAGATGATGAGGGATGAGTTGCCTCCTCAAAGTACAGTTGACCTTAGTGACACGAATGGAGTAGAGCCCCTGTGACTTCCTTTTGCTGATGTGGCACCACTCAAAATGAGAAGAAACATAGTGGCTGCAACGATGGGCTCAAACATAAAAAGATCGTGTGCATGGCACAGTGTCGGGGAGTGTTCTGTTCTGTTGTACATAGGGTCGCCATGAGTCTGACCTGACTTTAGGGCACCTAATAGCAATAACAACAATGATCCTATTATTTGTTATCACTCAGAAAAAGAGTGTGGCTCCCTTTTGCCTCTGGCTCCTGATCAAGTCAAATCTTGCATTACAAGGCGCCCTGGACCCCTCCTTTGGCCGGGATGGGAAGAGGAGCTGCTCAGCGCTGGCGGAGGTAGCTGTGGAGTCAGGTGCCTCGTTCCCCTCCCCATTCAGCTGAGCTCCAGAGAGAACAGAGCCTGTCTCTGTGCTTCACATCGGCTCCTCAGCTCCCAGGACGGTGTGCAGCACACAGAAGGCGCTCCATAAACGTGACGAGGGCCTGCAGCTGTAGCTCTGTGGCATCCGATCCCGTCAGATCTCGGAAGCTAAGCAGGGTCGGGCCTGGTTAGTACCTGGATGGGAGACCGCCTGGGAACACCAGAAGCTGTAGGCTTGGGAGAAGGACCTGGCAACCCACTCCCCAAAATCAATCTGCCATTGAAAACCCTATGAACAGCAGAGAAGCACTGACAATAGTGTTTCCCCTGTGGTACAGAGGGTCGCTGTGAGTCAGATACCGACTGGACGGCACCTAACAACAACAACAACAACAAAACGTGACGGGATGCACGCATGCATGAATGAAGGACGGGAGCGTCCACTGGCCTCCCCCAGGCCTCTCCCGCCCCGGAGCTCTGCACAGTCCTTGGCAGGCGGCCACCTATTGCTGCCTCTGGGGCCACCACCTCCTGCGAAGCCAGAACTGAAGTTGGTTCTGGGTCGAAAGGTTCCCCAGAGTCCAGGCCTGTCCCCAGGTTCCCCAGAGTCCAGGCCTGTCCCCCAGCTGATGAGCAGGCAGAGCAGAGCTAGAGGGAACCCACTGAGCCGGCCCCCGCCCCGGCCCCCAGGCCCTTCTACTGCTCCCAGCTCATTCGGGGCGAGAGGGAAAGACCTGGAGGCCCCTCGTACATTACCGAGCGATCGGTGGTGAAGGTGAGGATGGCGCTGGTTTGCAGCTGGGGCCGTCCAGCGTCTTCCCCAGGAAACGGGGTTCAGAGATAAACAGGCCCAGCAGAGAGAGGGAGGGAGATGGGGGAGAAAGGAAAGGCAAGCGGAGGAGAGAGAGGGAGACAGACAGAAGACGATGGAGAGACAGAGGCCAGAAGTCCTGGCAAATGAGCCACAGGGTGAGGTGGAGGGAGGAGCTGACACCCCACACAGCTCGTCTACCCTTGCCGCAGGGCATCGGTCTTCCATTCCAGCTGCCGAGGGGCTGCCATGCCTTTCATTTGAAGATGAGCCTAATGATCTTACAGGTCCTCAGCACCAGGGGAGGAGGATTCTTCCCAGCCAAGCCCCTGCTTGGGGAAGACATTCGCCGGAGGTCACAGCAAAGCTAGTGGCCGCTCCAAGGACCCCAAGTCAGGCCCGTGGGCCACTCACAATCACTGTTCTCAGGTCCCCTCCACACACACGTGGCAGGGAACTTACAGCTCCTGGATGACTTGGGGCAGATGTGCTGAGGACCCCCATGCACGCAGGGACCCCACACACCTCCTCTGCTCCCCCACGGCAGCTGGCTTCTCCGCCAAGTGCAGGTGTCCTCGCCCTCACCCCGCGGCCGCAGCACCTTGTGGAGAATGAACTTTGCCTCGGGTGAGAAAACTGTTTAGACTGAACTTCAAGCCTTAGGATTGGAGGAGTGGGGTACAGTGGGGCAGGCCTGTCAGCCCAGCCCTTGGGAGGCAGAGGCAGGAGGATCATGAGTTCAAACCAGCCTGAGCCTTTCGGAAAAGGAGGAGAAGAAAGAAGAGAAGAGGAGAAAGAGGAGGAGGAGAAGGAGAAGAAGAAAAAGAAAGGAAGAAAAGAAGAAGGAGGAGGAGGAGGAGGAGGAGGAGATGAAGAGGAGGGGGGTAGGAAATAGCCCAACCACCTGAGCTAGGATTTAGCAACCCTGGCTTTAGCTCCCAACTCAGCTACAAACATGCTATGTGGCCTTGGGGCTTCCACACAGTGTCTCTGGGCCATGCTTTCATCAAGAAGAGGAGACAGGAGTTAGCAGTCCCTAAAAGAATCTTCCAGCTCATAACAATCCTGACACCCCCAACTCTGGAGAAAAGCTCAAGTAGGGGGTCTGACATGGGGTGCACGCCTGTAATTCCAGCGACTTGGGAGGCAGGGGCAGGAGGGCAGGTTGAGACCAGGGTCAGGCTGCATAACTTAGGAGACCCTGTCTCAATTTAAAAAATAAAAAGGGGTTGGGGGTGCAGCTCAGGGGTAGAGCACTTGCTAAGTATGCAGGAGGCCCTGGGTTCAGCCCTCCAGCAGTGCAAAGTAGGGCGCTGGGTGCCCTGCGGGAGCTTCCCCCCAACTCTGACTGCTCTGTCACATGCCCCACCCTCCAGGCATGCTCGGTGTGGCCTGTCTGGGCTCCTCCCCACCCCAGCTCCCACTGCAAAGCGGCCAATTCTTTAACGCACGAATTTGGGCCTCCTGCACAGGTCACGTGGCCCCAAGGCCACGGGTCCCATCTGCTCAGTTCGCTGGGGCATCCCCAGGGGCAGGGAGACCCCAGCACACAGTAGGTGCTCAGCATCTCAGTATGGAGTAAGTAGGTGAACAGCATGGTAGGTGCAGGTTGCTATTGCCCCCACTTTACGCACGAGGAAACTAAGACCCAGAGAGATGGAGTCAGGCGCCAAGGTCAACACAATGCCTAGACTGAAGCCAGGCAGCCTGGCCCCAGAGCAGCCCCTGCTGACCGCCCCGCTCACCCCTACACAGCGAGCGTGCAGAAAGCTGTGTGGGAGTAGTAACACGAGTGTGAACGGCCGCCCCATCTCTCACCCAGCTCCTCCAGCCTGGACTTCTCCACAGGGGGAGGGCAACGCGACATCTCCACACCTGGGACCCTCAGCGCTCACTCTTGGGGCGCACTCAGTCCCGCGAGGCAGGAGAGCTGGTAGCAGGCCACACCTCCTGCCCCACATCCTGGGCTTGCTCCTTGGGACCCCGGGTGAGCCCCTGGTCCGAACTGAGCTGGCTGAGAACAAGGCTGTGCCCGGCCCCGTGCCACCTCCCTCCCGTGCCAACGGGGCTGACAAAGCCGAGCCCACCTGGCAACTCCGCCAAGCTGAATCGGAAGGAGATAATTGAGGTTAATTCCTCAGCCTCGAACATCCACCACCCACCTCTGCTCCCAGCAGGCCGGAGGATTTAGGAGCTAATGGTGCCATTGTCATGTAAAGGGCTTGGAGATCCTTGGAGAGGGAGCCCCGGGGACTCGTGGAGGACGAAACTGCACACAATGGCATTAGCACCCAATTACTCCTGGACGATCCCTGTGGCTCCCCGCAGAGGCCACTGACAGCCACGTCCTCCCGGAGACCCCTTTCTGCCCCGGCAGCACCGGGCAGGCGATGCCCTAGGCACAGGCCCGAGTTCTTCCCGCTTGCTGTGTGGCCTTAGGAAGCTCACAGGCATCTTTGGGTATCTTGTTCTGGCTACTCATTCATTGTACCAGCCCCTCCCCCCCACAGGGCCCCCAGCTGGGCATCAGGGAAGACGGGGACCTGCCGAGCAAGAATCCAGGGCTTTTGGCTCCCTTCCTGCCCTCATGCCCACTGAGGCCACGGATGGGGGAGGAGATGGCCATCAGAATCTTTAATAACAGCAGCTGGCCATGACAGTTCCCAGAACCTTCCACAGAAATGCGGGTGATCCTGGCCACCCCTCTGTCGAACAGCCGAGGCTATCATGCCTGACCCGTGAGTGAGGAAACTGAGGCCTTGGGCAAGTCCTCACTCATGGTCCTAGAGCTTGGAAGTGGGAGGGGTTTCAAGCCGGGTGCAGATCCAGGGGGTCCAGCTCCAGACCCTCCTCCCACTAAGGGAACGTCCCAGCCTCCTGCCCCTGCTCCACGGTGGCTCTGCCAGCTTCCGGGGACCCCTGGTTGACGTTCAGCCTGAGCAGAGCTTTCATGAGCACTTATTATATCCCTGGCTGGGTGCTGTTGATGTTGTTAGGCGCCGTCCAGTCGGTGTCCGACTCATAGTGACCCTGCGTACAACAGGCGAAACACTATTGTCAGTGCTTCTCTGCTATTCGTAGGATTTTCAATGATGGATTGATTTTTGGGAGTGGGCTGCCAGGTCCTTCTCCCAAGCCTACAGCACCTGGTGTTCCCAGGTGGTCTCCCATCCAAGTACTAACCAGGCCCAACCCTGCTTAGCTTCCGAGATCTGATGGGATTGGATGCCACAGGGCTACAGCTGCAGGCGGCTGGGTGCTGAGCACCAGCCAACTCGCTTCCCGGGGAACATGGTGCTTGCACCTTTTCCAGAGGAAGAATGAAAACCCAGGCGAAGGGATCCAACCCAGGCCGAAGGGATCCGCCCCAGGGCTCCTGGTGGGAACGCCACCAGGCGCCTCCAGATACCATCCGCTGTGTGCCCCCTGGCTGTCTCCGGCCAGCTTTTCTTGCATTTGCGCCTGGGCAGGTGCTGGCTTCAGCGTGGCTGGGCTTTGTCTGCAGGCTCACCTGGTCCGCCCTCTGCCACGCTGGGACCCTACAGGCACAGAATTAGAGCTCAACACATACACAGAAGCGTTGGGCAAAAGAGTTTGGGGGGCCCAGACCTGGGGACCTCATACTGAGCGGCCTGAGAGACGAAGGAGGGATGCGGGGGTGGAGGCACCTCTAACAGGAAGAATTAGCAAAGGCACCAAGCTGGGGCTCTGCGGTACCCACAGCCACCTGACACATTGGGCCAGAGAGGAAGCCCAGCCATCGGGCACAATGGGTACCCTTCGGAGACTCCGCTCAGGGGCCTGGGGGGCTCTGGGGCTTCCTGGGTGCCCATGCCCTTGCCACCAGCCACTTGGCTGTCCGGTGGCCCCGGGGGAGCCCAGCAGCCCTTCCTCGGATGGCTCTGTGGCCACAGCGTCCTCCATGGCCCCGCCTGGGTGCTCCTCCTCCTCCTGCTCCCCTGCCCGTCCTCGCTGGCGCCCCCAAGCCGCCTCCTCCACCCCTCTGAAGTTAATTCCTTGGAAACTTTCCTTGGGAGCAATTTCCACTACTTATTATGCCCGCTGCGCGGGCCCGGCTCGGTGCTATCTGGCTCCCTACAGCCGGGAAGACGATGTGACTCTTGCAGGGAACAGCAGAGGTGACGAGCGTGGGGGACGGCTCCTGGGATTACGATAAGGGCTGGCGGCCGCTTGCTTGGTATGCGGGCCGGGCCCGCGCCTTCCCTCCGCACCGGGGAGATAGGGCGATTTTCCATGGCCGCCCCTATCTGCTATCGAGAGCGAACACTCAAGCGCAGCCCCGCGTTGCCAACTCCACGCCACCCGGCAAGACACCACCCCCTCCGCAGCGAATGGAACCTCATGATTTGAAAGGGAGAAAAATTAATTGAAGTAGCCAGGTCATTCCCTCCCTACCCACGCCCGGAGTTTAATGGAAATCAGGAGCCGGTCTGAGGGTGGTTGCGCTGGCGAGGTGCGGAAAGAGGATCGGGCTGGGAGGATGTCCCCTGGGCTCTGAGCCCGCGCCCCGCGTGCCAGGACCAGGATGAAAGGCACCCGTCCGGCCCTCGGAGGGTGGAGGCCTCTAAAGTGAACAACCCAAGCACAGGAAGGAACCCTGGTCCCCAAAAGGGAGGTGCTGGGGGGCAGGAGAAGGCTGAGGGGCGAGGTGGGGGGTGCAGAGGGCGCCCCCTTCATCCTCCTCTTCACGCAGAAGGAAGAGGCTGCGGGAAGGGTGGGTCTCTCATTGTTACTGTTAGTTTGTTGTTAGGGGCAATCTAGTCGGTATCTGACTCATAGTGACCCTGCGCACAACAGGCGAATCACTATTGTCAGTGCTTCTCTGTTATTCATAGGGTTTCCAATGTCGGATTGATTTTTGGGAGTGGGTTGTCGGGTCCTTCTCCCAAGCGTACAGCACCTGGTGTTCCCAGGCGATCTCCCATCCAAGTACTAACCAGGCCCGACCCTGCTTAGCTTCCCAGATCTTATGGCATCGGATGCCACAGGGCCACGGCTGCAGGCACTGTTAGTTTAGGGGTTCGGAATTGTTTCCCCGGGTCAGCAGAATATTTATTGTGCCGTACGGTGCATTAGTGACGAGGTCGCCTTCCCTTTCCACTGCCGACTTCAAGCCTCGTCTTCCTGGAAGCAGCTGCATTAAGTCGGAGGATTTCTTTTTTTGCCAAAGTCAGCAGCTAGGGCAGAGACGCGCGCCCGCCTCCCGGAACTGGGCTGCGGTGGCATCGCCAGCCCTGGCCCCGGCAGGGAGGGGGAGCTCGGGGCCTGGCGCTGCGGGCTGCCACCCATCCCGTGCCGCCTGCCTGGCACCTCGTGAACGCTTCCAAGGCCATCGTGGCCCCCTTTGCCGATGGAGGCCCCAGGTCCCGTCCCCGCCCCTCCTCGGCGCCCCACCCCCCAGCAGGGCACCACACCCCAGGTCGGCCTCCACCAGCCACAAATTACAGCCTAGACAGCGGCGCAGAACCGGCTGGCAGGGAGGGAAGTGTTGGGGGGCTGGGCTGAGCGGCCCCACCATCCCCCTCCTGCGCGAGCTGAGGGACAAAGGGGCGGAGCAGAGAGGCCCCGCCCAGCGCCTGCCCAGCCCAAGGCAGCCTCTCATACAGGTTTGGCAGGTCTGCCCCGAGGTAGGGGCGACGGGCTTCGAGCCGCTCATTACTGATTGGTTCAAGGGAAGGGGTTCCTGCTCTTCCCAGGAGGGGCCGGGAGAGAGTCCCGGGCTTTCTCCTCCGAAGGACGGAGTCAAGCATTCGGTCTCCACTCGGGGCCTCGCTTTTCCCCATCTGTCCACGGAGGGATGGGCTGAGATCCTTATGGGAGCCTCCTAATTCTGAAAATAATAGTGGTAACAGTGATCGGAGCTGGCACATAGTTTATCTCACCCAGCCCTCCCAGCAGCGCCGTGGGTGGGGGCTGTGATCATCCCGCTGTGCTGACAAGAGGGCAGGAGGAGGTCAGCAAGAGGACCGTCCTTGGGGGTGGACTGTGACTTGTCCTTGGGCAGGTGGCGGCTGTGCTGGGACCACGTCCTGGCTGACTCCAAATCCCAGCTCATGACTCTCGGTACAATCACCAGAGACAGTTCTGCAAGTCTAGGATTACACACTTATCTTCCAACTTTCCTCATCAGCCTAAAATAAATAAAGACATGTGCCTGGAATCCTAAAGCTTCTGGGTAATTCCTCGTGGCAGCAGAACTCCCTGTGCCGATGGATGCAGACATTCACTGAAATGTGGGGGCATCGGGCCTGGGCCTTCATTGTTAGAGCTGGACGGGAGTGGTGAAGGCTGCCAAGCCCATCCAGTACCTTGCAGGGACCGAATACAAGTCTGTTCTCCATCGCTATAACAAAACACCTGATGCTGGGTGTTTTGTGAAGAAAAAAGGGTTCTGTAACTTCTAGCCTGGCACCAGCATCTACTTGGCTTCTACAAGGCCTCCCGCTACATCACAACATGGCAGGTGGCATCTTGGTGACAGCCTTGGGAGAGGGAGTGATTGATTGATGAGACAAGAAGCCAGGGAGACTCAGTGGCCTGGCTCCTTCTTTTCTAGCAACCCACTCCTGAAGGACCTAACCAGGGTCCCAAGAAAGCTACATTAATCTCTTCCCAGGGTGGTACCCTCAAGGAATTAACCACTAGGCCCCGCCTCTTAAAGGTCCCAACACCTCTCGACATGGCCACAGTGAGGACCACGCTTCCCACATCTTTTGGGACCCTTGAATCATATCCAGATCTTAGCACACCCTCTACCTGCCATCTTCCCTCCTCCTCCAGGCCTCCCCATCCCACCAGGCCCCAGCCCTGCCCCCCACACACACTTTGGACCACAGTCCAGAGAAAGGGCTCTCCTCAGTGGCACTCCAGATGTGCTGGGTAGGGATAACTGGGGTGGGGGCTGTCTTGTACCTTCTAGATGTTCAGCTGCATCCCTGGCCTCTACCACCTAGATGCCCACAGTACCCTAGGCCCCGAGTCATGACAACAAATCTGTCCAAGAATTGCCCAATGTCCCCTGGAGAGCAGAATCATCCCCCCAGTCGAGAACCAAGCACTGGGCCGGGAACCCTGGGCTCAGTCACCTCATCTGTAAGCTGGGACCTTCGTGATACACAAGGACATGCCAAGGGTCCCATGAGGTAAAGCCTGTCAGCTGCACAGGATGTACTTAGCTCAGCACCTGGTGGATGTGCTGAGTCAAAAGAAATGGCTGTGGAACAAGAGGAGCAAATAACGTCACCCACAGAAGACTGGCCCCAAGAGCTGAGGCTGATATCTCCATGGGCTGGACACAGTGCAGGTTGAAAATTTGTCTGCAGACTTGAGACCTTGACTGGGAAGGCCATGGTAGTCATGTTGCCCAGTCCTTTATCCAAAGACACCACGTCAAAGTTTACTTTCTGTACTTAGGTCATTGATCCTCAACCGTGGACGTTATTCACCCACAGAGGACATTTGACAACGTCTGAAAACATTTTTGATTGTCACATCTTGGAGAAGTAAGGGAGGTTCTTTGGTTTTTAATGGGCAGAGGCCAGAGATGTTGCTAAGCATCCTACAATTCCCAGGACAGTCCCCACAACAAAAGATTATCCATCCCAACATGGCAAGGGTGACTTAGTTGAGAGATCCCCTATCAGAATGATTCAATCTCACTTTTCTTTCCCTTTTTGCTTGGGTCACTAGGAAGCTCAGAGTGGTTTTTTATACAACTTCCATAACTTTTCTCAGCTTAGGTTTTTGATTTTGCTTTCTCTTCCCAACGCCCATCTTCCATTTTTCTGTGTATTCTTCTTTTATCCTTCTTTCAGTAGACCTGTAGGACTTTTGTTTTGGGTTAATCATGCTTTATTGCTTTGGGGAGAAGATGATGTATAAACCCAAACCCAAACTAATCCTTACTGGTTTTTAAAGTGATATTGAAAGCTTTGCATGGTTTGTAGTTCCTTCTCTAAGTTATTTCATCTCTCAACAGCCATATAAACCAAGCAGGTGAGGAAACCAAGGCCCAGCAAAGTGATTCTGTGGGTAAACCATGAAGCTCGGACTTGCACATAAATTAAGCGAAATGTCAGAGACTGAATGAATCACAGTGATCTGCCAGGTTTGGCAAGAGTAACAGTAATAATTCTTAACATATTAATCCAAATTAACCAATTAATCCCCACTGCAACCTTTTCAAACACAACACTATTTCCTTTTTAAAGATGAGGAAGCCTCTTATCCCCAGCCAACGTGGAAGATCAAATTAGATCACTTCATCCAAAAGACAAACCAATCAATTCTGCAGTACACATGAGCTAAGTTACAAAGAGGACTGACACATTTACACTTTCTGTTCATTTTTCTGCTAGATTTATCACCACAATATCCCCTCCCAGGCCCTCTACCAGGCTGCCTGATGGACCACCAAACTCAAAGGACAGAAACAGGTATATCCATATAGTGGAATATAATTTGGCCATGAAAAAGGGTGAAGAGCTGATTCATGCTACAACACAATGAACCTTGAAAATATGCTGCATGAAAAAAGCCAGACGCTAAAGAACACATATGGTGTGATTCTCCCACACAAACCGTCCTGAATAGACAAATCTGCAGAGGCAGAAAGTAAATTAGGGGCTGCCTGGGGCTGAGGGCTGGAGGAGGAATGGGGAGTGACAGACAGCTAAGGGGGACAGGGCTTTATTTGGGGAAGTGATAAAAGTGTGCTAAAACAACACAGTAGCGATGGTTGCACAATTCTCCAAATATCTTAGATGTTATCAAACTGCACCATCTCAATGGCTAAGGTGGTATTGGCCTGCAGCCGTAGCCCTGTGGCATCTGACCCCGTCAGATCTCAGAAGCTAAGCAGGGTTGGGCCTGGTTAGCCCTTAGATGGGAGACCGCCTGGGAACATCAAATGCTGTAGGCTTGGGAGAAGGACCTGGCAACCCACTCCCAAAAATCAATCTGCCATTGAAGACCCATTGAAGCTTCGTCCTCACTGTGGCCATGTTGAGAGGTGTTGGGACCTTTAAGAGGCGGGGCCTAGTGGTTAATTCCTTGAGGACACCACCCTTGGAAGAGATTAATGTAGCTTTCTTGGGACCCTGGTTAGGTCCTTCAGGAGTGGGTAGGAAGGAGGGGGGATGAAAGAAAGAAAACCAAACCCACCTCCTGCCTCTGGACCAGGAGAGAATGTGCCTCATTTTCTCTCTCTTCATCCCATCCCTGTAACCTGGGAATATTGTTTGCACAACAAACCAACCACAAAAAGAAAAGAGAAAAAGCCAAGGCCACGAGCTCAAGCTACTGGAGGTGCTCTGGCTGTGCTAGGGTGGTAGAGAATGAGCCGGGCACCCAGGTGCTTCCAACAGCCGGCCATGAGGATATTTTGTCTACACAACCCGGCACAGCTGGTTTGCAGTGTAGGTTTTTGTTTTCTTTTCCCTTTCACGTGGTGGCTGAGCAATTTGAGAATGACTGGGGAGAAACAATATTTTCACCTCAAGCCCAGGGTTCCAAATTGCCCAATTAATGGAAGGGGGGCAGGTCCGTCCTCTGAAGGAGCTGGCCTCAGGCATTTGGAGCCAAAGGGAGTTTTGGTCCCGCTCCAAACCAGGGAAAAATGACGTGACAGGAGGCCCCTGGGCTGCGAGAGAGAGGTTCAGCTGAACAGGTGCACTGGGGGCGCATCGGGCATTGTTTATCCTGGGGGAAGGGAACGCGGCCCGCAGGAGCCTCCGCTGGGAATGGCTAATGAAACGGCTGTAACCACACGGCACATCTTACAGCCATTAAATATGCTGTCTGCAGACATAAAAAAAAAGTCTTTAGGAGAAGAAGAAATATTTTCCTAGGGATCTGAGCGCAGATCGCTGGAACCCACAGCTCGGCGGCAAACGCAGGCGCAGGGGACGCGGTGGCGGCGGCTGCGTGAGAAGGCAGGGGGGCGCTTTGTCGCGGGCAGCCTGCCTTTGCTTTGACTGACTTCGCAAGGAGCGCGCGTCGCTTTTCTAGTCCAGAAACCGTTTCTTCAACTATTTCCAGGGAATATCAAGGACCGGCGTTCCCTTTGAAATGGCTTCCAGCTTGCAAATGCCCTAAACTCTTCTTTGCTCTGGGCCCCTGACGGCAGCCGCAGTGGGGGAATTCAGATCACAGGCGGGGGAGGGGAGGCTGCAGGCTGCTGGTGGGGGCAGGGACCAGCACCTCCCAGAGAGGCGGGAAATCCAGCGCTGGAGAGGGACAGGGACTGGGATTGGGGGGTGCGGGGAGACGCACAGCCTCTAGGGAGGACTCTTCTCTCCGAGACACTCTAGGGTCATCTTCCATCTGGCTTTGGCAAGGTCTCCCCCATTCTCTTTGCTTTCTTTTTGTCTTTTTGGAGGTGATAGGGGGCGCTAAGGAGTCAACCCAGTGCCCAACTCATGCTAGACACGTGCTCTGCCCCTGAGCCACACCCTCAGCCCACCGATTTGTCTTCCCAAGGCTGACCCCCGCTGTTCTGCCAAGTAGGGGGCTGTGTGGCCTCGGGCAGGTCACTGGCACATACACAAGTCCTGGGGCTCTCCTCCTGCAGGCCCCTGGGCTCCCCATGCTGCTCCCCGGATGAGCCTACGGGGCCGTGGCAGGCCTGACCTGAGAAGGCCAAAGTCCCTGGTCACACAGCTGGAAAACAGCAGAGCCAGGCTGCGAATCCACATCCCTGACCACAGAGCCCGTAGTGGGAATTGTTTCCCATCCTGTGTTCACGGGGAGGCACGCCACCTTCAGTTCAGTAAACATCTGCGAAGTATCTATAACAACAACAACAACAAGGATTTATTGTGCAACTACTAAGTGGACGTCTGGTGTGTGGAGAGTTGAGATGAGTAGCTCTGTGACACAGGAACTCCTGGCTCATCCCAAAGAAGCTCTGCTTTACTACAAATGTGCAACTTTTACACAATGCCTTTGTTACCCATAAGTAGATGAAGAAAATGTTTGACTTTCTCATGAATACATCCGAATGGCTCATGTTTTGCAATTTGCTGCGATCCGGGATCAGTTGACACTTTGGTTAGTATGTCTTTCCGAGCGTAAAGAAAACTGGAATATGGTCTTTCTGTCTGCATCCACTTTCCCTTCCTATGGATGTCAGCCCACATCAATCTTTAAGGCACAAACTGGGCGTGGTGGCGCAGGTCTGTAATCCCAGCGGCTTGGGAGGCGGAGCCAGGAGGATTGCAAGTTCGAGACCAGGGGAAGTCTATGTAACTTAGCGAGACCCTGCCTCAGGAAGTAAGGAAAAAAATAAAAGGGCTGGGGGTGCAGCTCAGTGGTCCAGCACTTGCAAAGCATGCAGGCGTGAGGCCCAGGGATCATCCCCCAGTACCACCAAAAAAAAAAAAAAAAAAAAAAAATCTTTAAGGCACACACATGCACACACAAAACAGCATACACACAAACGTACAATCTCTCTCCACAACACCAGGGCTTTCTTCTGTAGACTCAGGCAGTCCCTGAAACACACCTTCACAAGTAGCCTCAATAATACCCAGCTCTGGAAATTCAGAACAGAATAAAATGTCCAGGTTTCACCTCATGACTGGAGACCCAGGGAGCCTCTGACTGTGTGATTAATCGGAGGCACACTCAGAGGCCTGGAGGGGAAGTGACTTGCCCAAGGTCGTTCCGTGAATCCGTGCTGGGACCCAAACCCACACCCAAAGCCCCTGCCTCCCGGGCCAGCACTGCCCAGCGAGGCCAAGAACAGAGGGCATCGTCTAAACTGCAAGGAGACAGACAACTTCTCTATCCCGGAGGAGAGCCGTGGGGGGAATCTGTGCAGACAATCGCCAAGGAAAGTTTTCAAAGACTTGCCTAGCATTATATATGTAAAGAACTCTTTGGAGAGCCGTTCCCATTAATCAGCTGTCAGCAGCGTTCTTCGGGGGAAGGCGGAGGACAGAGCACTAACTCATTTCCCAGAGCCTGTCTTCTGGATTGCAAAAATGAGTTTAGCAGAGCCAGCCACTGTGGGGACGAGCGAGGAAATGAGCAAAGCCCGTGACACCCTCAAACGCTCTAAAGCTGCGCAATGATCCCCCCAGTAGTGACTCCCGCACTAGTGGTGTGTGTCAGAATGTTCTGGAAGGCTTGCTAAGATACAGATCGATGCCCTCCCTGGCTCACCTACTCAGAGTTCCTACTCAGTAGCTCTGGGCAGCACCCAAGACGCTGCATTTGTCACCAGTTTCCAGAGGACACCGCGGCTACTGACTGGCCCAGGGCCCACACTTTTCTTCTGTTGCTTCTTTGTTTGTTTGTTTCTCTGCTTGTTTTTGCAGTACTGAGGGGTTGAACCCAGGGCCTCAGACATCCTTTGTGAAAGTGCTCTACCACTGGGCTGCACCCCCAGCCCATATTTCTTTTTTTTATCTTGAGACAAGGTCTTAGTAAATTACACAGGCTGCCTCTGGCCTCGGACTCGAGATCCTCCTGCCTTTGCCTCTCGAGTCACTGGGATCACAGGAGTGCACCCCCCGAGCCCAGCAGGGCGCACACTTTGAGATTCATCACTGCTTGATATTAAAGCAAAAGAGAAACTGTACTCCACTGGGTAAGGTGGCGGTTGGGCATGGGACTCAAAGGCACCAGGGATCCGTGAGGTCTCTAGGAGTGCTGGCTCCGGGCTGGGGCACATGTTGTGGCATCGGACTGATGTGTGTTTCCAGATGTGGCCCAGAGTCTAAGGGAGCGTAGAGAGTAGCCGTGAAGCTCACTCTTCTTTGCCTTGGTGTTGGGTTAGGGGATAATAAGGTGCTGAAGCATTGAGCACGGGTCACAATTCTGTCTTTTTGCATTGTAATAATTTTCACATGGATGTTCTTGTTTTTTAAAGGGCTACTCTTCATTATAGAAAATTTAGAAAATACTTGGAGCCAAAAGGGGAAAAATAAAGAAAACCCATAACCTCACCCCTTAACAGTACTCAGTCATTGGGGAACACATTCTTCTGGCGGTAGTCTCTTATATGTAAGGAGCATTTTCTTTCAAGGAGGCTCAAAGTGCTGGGGAAGCTGATGTCTTTCATTCCACGTTCCACGTTCCACGAGCATTTTGGCAAGGCAGTAAACATGCTGAGAGGTAGCAGAGTTCAGCTAAGAACACAGACCCCAGGGGCTGGAGATGTGGCCCAGTGGGAGAGAGTGGGCCTAGCATGTGCAAGGCCCTGTGTTTCATCAGGAAGGAAGGAAAAATGGAAGGAAGAAAGGAAGGAAGGAAGGGAGGGAGGGAGGGAAAGAAAACAGAAAAAGAAAGGATGGATGGAAGGAAAGAAGGAAGGAAGAGAGAGAAGGAAGGATGGAAGGAAAAAGGAAAAAAGAAAATAAAAAGGAAGCAAGGAAAGAAGGAAGAGAGAAGGAAGGAAAGAAAGAAAGAAGAGTATAAAAGAAAAGAAAAAGGAAGCAAGGAAAGAAAGAAGGGAGAGAGAGAAGGAAACAAGGAAGGAAGGAAGGAAGGAAAGAAAAGGATGGATAGAAGGAAAGAAGGAAGGAAGAGAGAGGGAAGAAAGGAAGGATGGAAGGAAAGGAAAAAAGAAAGGATGGATGGAAGAAGGAAGGAAAAAGGAAAAAAAAGAAAAAGCAAAGAAAGAAGGAAGGAAGGGAGAGAGAGAGGGAAACAAGGAAGGAAGGAAGGAAGGAGAAAAGCAAGAAGGAAATAAAAGGAAAAAGAAGCAAGGAAGAAAGGAAGGGAAGAAGGTAGGGAGGAAGGGAGGAAGGAAAGACCCTAGAGCCAGACTTACTGAATTTACTTTGGTTTCTGCCACTTACCAGGTAAGGGGACCTCGGATAAGTTACTTAACCTCTGAATACCTCCCTATCTTCCCCAGGGGCTGGGATTTAGCTCAGTTGGTAGAGTGTGGCTCTGCAGTTTCTGAGGTCCCGGGTTCGATTCCCAGCACCACAAAAATGGGAGAAGGACGTGGCAATCCACTCCCAATCAGCCATTGAAAACCCTATGAGGGTCACTATGAGTCGCATAGGACTCCACACCACACCTAACAACAACAACAATCTTCCCCAGTACAATTGGGATGATGATATTGGTACCCATCTCAAACTCCTGTGAAGATGACACGACCTCGCCTGTGTAAAGCAGTCAGGATGGTTGCCAGCATGGAAGCAAAAAAAATATTCTTCCATCCTGTATCTTCTTATAAGATCTTATTACTTATATGTGTCCTTAGGATGGTTCCAGAGCATTCTGTTACACGGATGTTCCACATTTGTCAATAGCCCGTGTTAGCCATTTTAATTTTACTCACTCTTCTCTATTGTAAAAAACATTGTGATGTCCTTACAGTTTTGCGCATGAGCTTGACACCCTCCTGAACACACAAAGTGATCTGTCAGGGATGGTGCTAAACGTTCCCACCGCTTCTGGAACATGCTCTCCAAATCGCACTTCAGAAAGCTGGTACCAATTTACTCTGCCACAGACAGTACAAGAGTCAAAGTTTCCAGAACCCTCAGCAGTCCTGAGAGCATCATTTTCCCCCTCCTGACTGCCGTTTTGATGGGCAAGCATGGCACTTCATTCCTTTAATTTGCTTTTCTTAGACGACTGAAAAGACTGACCATTTTTCATCTGCTTTTAGCCCTCAGGTTTGTCTCTCCTAATTTGCCTGTTCATGTCTTTTGCCCAGAGGTTGTTCGTCATCCTTATTGATTTTCAAAAACTCTTTACATAGCAGAGATGTTACCCCTTTGCCTCCGAGATGTTGGATATGTTTTTTCCAATTTGTCATTTGCTCTCTTTTATTTTGGGTGGGTTACTTTTGCCTTGCTGTTAGCTCTGTTCCTCACAGATCCATTCTGGTAACCAGGCAGGGGAGCCTCCTCCCCATCAATGTCCTCCCAGCCCAGCCCCACCAGCCCCAGGGGCCCTTTCAAGCTTGCAGCCTGGGGCAGTGGCTTTGATTTGCTGCTGCCACGTAATGAAAAGCCCCAGATTGGAAAGTGGTCCATCAGGTCTTTCCAGAAGTCCGAAATGAGCCCCCATCCACTGGGCTCCTACCCCTGCTGGCTGCCTCATAGGTCACAGGTCACAGGTCATCACGCCCCAATAACCCCGCAAAAAGGGATGACTCCAGCCCCCTGGTGATAACAGTTGATGCCAGCCAACTGGTTTGGCTGCTTGCTTCTCTAAATTCCCCTGATAATTTTTGGTGGAATGTGGTCTATAGCCTAACAAGAAGAAAAATAATATTCAATTGGAGACAGGCAATAAGAGCTGCCCCTTCTGGGGCCCTGCTGTGCAGCCAGCACTGCATGCATTATCTCCCCAGCAATCCCCACAAGCTAAGTGTTACTGTGCTCCTTTCTTAAAAGAGGAAATGGAAGTTCAGAGAGGTTAAGTAACTTGCCCCAGGAAGCTCAGCTCCCAAGGACTGAAACCAAGATTAAGATTTTGCTAGACAGTGTTCCAAGCTTGGGTCTCCTCCAGGAGCTCCCCTCCCTGGTTTTGGCCCTTGGCTTCACCGTTTGCTTGCTCTGCAACATCAGTTTGCCACCGCAGCCCCTACCTTTCCTCCATCAGGGGTTGAAGCCGCCTCCACACCACATGCTATGGAGGGAAGAATCAATTTTTCAAAATGTGGCAATGAAAACGGTAAGCTGTCACATGTTGGAGGACAGGGCAAGGGGCACCGTCTTAGGTGAATTCACAGAATCTGTCACCTCACAGTTGATCCTAATCCTACAGAGCCAGATACCTACACTTACAGGCTGGACCGCCAATCCCTTTCTCAACCTTGTATCACGCTTATTCAGTCAACAAATACCGCATGCCAGGCCCTAGCAGGTACTGACGGAGTCTGTGATCTCAAGGTGCTCGTGCCAACGCACATACACACATACTCACTCATACCCACGCATCATGCACAAATCACACACGCAGGCACTCGCATATATGTTCACGCACATACCACACACGTCACGTGTACATTGGGCGCACATGCACATCACCCATGTACAAACACATTCCCATCTCTATTCGAGTTTTCCTTTTGAGTGGCTGTCCCTTCCGTGGCTGCCCCTTCTGTGGCTTTCCCTTCTGTGGCTGTCCCTTCCCTGGCTTTGGACCCCTGGACTCTCCAAGGTCTCAAAAACTCAGACCCCTGAGTTCATGTGAAGCCAGGTCCTCGATGAGCCTTGCCTTCCTGACATGTGTAAAAACTGGGTCACCTGGGTCCCTGTAGGCATGGCAAGTCGCCTTGCCCTTTCAGCATGTGGCAGCCAGAGCAGACTCCATCTGGACCTCACAGAGCTTCTGCAGAGGCAAAAACAATGCCATTCACGGCCCAGCTGG